>CM055756.1:5236861-5514361 GCA_029465975.1 Dallia pectoralis
CTCCTGTTTTGCCTCCTGTTCTCTCCTTATATCACCTCCTGTTCTCTCCTTATATCACCTCCTGTTCTCTCCTTATATCACCTCCTGTTTTCCTCCTGTTCTCTCCTTATATCACCTCCTGTTTTCCTCCTGTTCTCTCCTTATATCACCTCCTGTTTTGCCTCCTGTTCTCTTCTTATATCACCTCCTGTTTTCCTCCTGTTCTCTCCTTATATCACCTCCTGTTTTCCTCCTGTTCTCTCCTTATATCACCTCCTGTTTTCCTCCTGTTCTCTCCTTATATCACCTCCTGTTTTCCTCCTGTTCTCTCCTTATATCACCTCCTGTTTTGCCTCCTGTTCTCTCCTTATATCACCTCCTGTTTTCCTCCTGTTCTCTCCTTATATCACCTCCTGTTCTCTCCTTATATCACCTCCTGTTTTGCCTCCTGTTCTCCCCTTATATCACCTCCTGTTTTGCCTCCTGTTCTCTCCTTATATCACCTCCTGTTTTCCTCCTGTTCTCTCCTTATATCACCTCCTGTTTTGCCTCCTGTTCTCCCCTTATATCACCTCCTGTTTTGCCTCCTGTTCTCTCCTTATATCACCTCCTGTTCTCTCCTTATATCACCTCCTGTTTTCCTCCTGTTCTCTCCTTATAGCACCTCCTGTTTTCCTCCTGTTCTCTCCTTATATCACCTCCTGTTTTCCTCCTGTTCTCTCCTTATAGCACCTCCTGTTTTCCTCCTGTTCTCTCCTTATATCACCTCATGTTTTCCTCCTGTTCTCTCCTTATATCACCTCCTGTTCTCTCCTTATATCACCTCCTGTTTTTCTCCTGTTCTGTTCTTATATCACCTCCTGTTCTCTCCTATAGTCTATAGTCTATTTTTACTCGTCTTCAGAATGTTAATTTACCATGCCGTGGTGTTTGACATTAACAATGTGGAAAAATGACTGTTTTAGTGCTTTGTACACCTAAGTGAATCTCAGGCTCAGTGTAGATCGGTCCTGAAGCCAAGATTCCAGCCACTGACATCCCGGAATGCTCTGTTCACCACCACGGACGTCATATCAGTAATAAATTACCTTCAAATGTCCAAAGCACCTTGGAATAAATCCCTGTTCTCTATTTAGGTCGACTATACATTTTTTGTTTATTTGCATGACCTTTAACCTTTGCAGGTACTGTTCTGTTTGTAACAGAATTTAACTAAGTGTGTCTGACTGGAAGAAGGAACTCCCACCCCGTTCACCCCCTCCATCTCCCCCACACCCACTCCACCCCTCCTGACCCCTCCTCTATCTCCCCCACACCCACTCCACCCCTACTGACCCCTCCTCTATCTCCCCCACACCCACTCCACCCCTCCTGACCCCTCCTCTATCTCCCCCACACCCACTCCACCCCTCCTGACCCCTCCTCCTTCTCCCCCACACCCACTCCACCCCTCCTCTATCTCCCCCACACCCACCCCTCCTGACCCCTCCTCCATCTCCCCCACACCCACTCCACCCCTCCTGACCCCTCCTCCTTCTCCCCCACACCCACTCCACCCCTCCTGACCCCTCCTCCATCTCCCCCACACCCACTCCACCCCTCCTAAATCTCCCCCACACCCACCCTTCCTAACCCCTCCTCTATCTTCCCCACAGCCACTCCATCTCTGACCCTATTCACTTTGTTCCATTTACCAGTACATAGAATAGGACTTCATTACATCAGCCTTAATTGTTTCAGCCACAACCCAGTGTGCTCTGGGAAAAACAACAGGGCTGAGTGAAATCACAGGGAGATGAGGATAGGGACAGAAGGTCAGAAAGGATGTCAGAGCTTTTATTCGCTGCTTTTAGGAAGCTTTCTATTTCACATCGCTGTCTGTTGCCTGTGCAAGTCTGGCCAGAGTGGTTCTTATGTCTGTACACTAAAAGGCACTGTCGCCTGCTTACCTCACAACACAATCACATCAACATTAGAGGCACTGTTACCTCACAATCACATCAACATGAGAGGCACTGTAACCTCACAATCACATCAACATAATTCACTGTTACCTCACAATCACATCAACATGAGAGGCACTGTTACCTCACAATCACATCAACCAGAGGCACTGTTACCTCACAATCACATCAACCAGAGGCACTGTTACGTCACAATCACATCAACCAGAGGCACTGTTACCTCACAATCACATCAACCAGAGGCACTGTTATGTCACAATCACATCAACCAGAGGCACTGTTACCTCACAATCACATCAACCAGAGGCACTGTTACCTCACAATCACATCAACCAGAGGCACTGTTACCTCACAATCACATCAACCAGAGGCACTGTTACCTAACAATCACATCAACCAGAGGCACTGTTACCTCACAATCACATCAACCAGAGGCACTGTTACCTCACAATCACATCAACCAGAGGCACTTGTGCTAAATGATCAACGAGGTACATCTCAATCATCAGGGTGGACAGGAAAGGTAGATAAAAGGAGGCCAATGAAGAGTGAAGCGGGGAGGGGATAAACATAAAGACAAGAGAAGAATGATGACCTTGAACAGTAACCAAAAGACGTCTGTGTGGACCTCTTAAACGAACATGTTGAGGATCTGTCACTGTGCCTTACTGCAACCGCTAGTGTCTCCGAATGAAGCTTTCTATTGAATGGATGAAATGTAAATGAGGAAAGAAGTAGGAGCTGGAGAAGAGGTAATGGAGAAGAGCTAGAAGCGAGAAAGGAGAAAGTCTTTAAGGAATTTGACAGTCGATGTTATATGATCTCTTGACAGAGATGCCCTTAAAAACACTGATCGTGTTTCTTATTTGTCTTGGCTGCCAGTGGCTATTTACAGTTCAGTACACATCTTTCGTTCTACGTCTAATCAATCTAGACAGCTGGAATTAAATCTCCCACATAGAGAAACCCGGTGGACAGAATAGAAACAAATCCGTCAGGGATTTGAAATCACACCGTCCTGGTGTTAGATGACCTGGGTGCTGACGACACTTGACACTGCCCTGGTGTGGTTTTTTGGGTTGTGGAGCTGAAACACCTGCTGGGACTGCGGTTATTACATGTGTGAATGTGTTCACACGGGTTCAGAGGTCATCCGTCCACCCACACCTCAGCGGTGGTTACGTTGTCAGAACTATGACGGCTGATTTAACAAGGAATAATTAGAGTGGTAGTGGTCTGTGTGTGGGCGTGCATGTTCATTTTGGGTGTTCGGCTGGTGCCTATAAACGTGTGTGTGTGTGTGTGTGTGTGTGTGTGTGTGCGTGCGTGCGTGTGCACATTAATGCGTTGATGTTTATAATGCAAAAAAAGGTGAAAAAAGTTTGACTCCGTCTTGAAAAGCAGCATGCCTTAATTGTGTGAACAATCTCAGGTATTGACAAGAAAGGCACTTGGTTTATCCCACAAAAGCCACACGCTCTGTTAGTTTTTCCATTAAGCACGTATTTCCTGGTCTGTGTTGTCTTTAGTTGTTGGGTTCAGTCAGTGTGACGGTAGCCTACAGTAGAGTCCCGAACGTGCATATTTTACAGCCCAACCCCAAACTGTGTAGGCTGAATACGCCCTCACACCGGAAACAATGACAGATATGATTCCTTGTTTAACTCTTTTTGGAGGGCCAGTAAGCCAGTGTTTTACTGTTAATCGGCACCTAAGTTTCTCTCACCGACACTGACTCAAGAGACAAGATTGACAGTTTAAAATCTGACCATTTTTCCCCCCTCCTCCATTCCTGACCCTATTGTAAACTCTTGTAACAGTCAGCCCTGTTTAGTTTCTCATCTATCACACCTTAAACCAGGGTTCAAATTGAACTCTAAACACGCGAAAACACACACTGCCCGGAATTCGTCCCCCAGGCACCTTGAATATTTACATTTTAATCATTGAGCAGGCGCTCTTACCTGACGTGACTTACAGTTAGTGCATTAATCCACATGTTCTCTCTGTTCTGTTCCAACTAAACCCGTCATCAAACAGGCTGTCTCAGATTCCTCAAAAGTTTCCACGGGTTATGGGGAGGTTCCTCCATGTCAAAGTGAACAGGAGGTTCCACCATCATGTCAAAGTGAACAGGAGGTTCCTCCATGTCAAAGTGAACAGGAGGTTCCTCCATGTCAAAGTGAACAGGAGGTTCCTCCATGTCAAAGTGAACAGGAGGTTCCACCATCATATCAAAGTGAACAGGAGGTTCCACCGTCATATGAAAGTGAACTGGAGGCTCTCGACCAGCGACCTCCCGCTCCTCCTGGATTGTTTTAACCTCGGGATGTGGGACACGCTGCTGTATAACGTGCTATTGGACTCTCTGACCAACAGACCTTACATTGCTAAGAGTCTAAAAAATGTGTCAAGCATCTTTAGGGGTTAGTAATTCAGGATATCTATCTGAAGTGCGGCCTGACAGATGCCACAGAACTATCATGAACCCAACTAGATCCAGTGTGGGATTGATCTATTCAGTGGAGTTGACAGTGACTCGATGACTTGGTCAGATGAAACGGAACAGGATGAAACCCAACAGGATGGACCAGGAGTCCACTGCCGGCTTCACCCAAAACACTGAAACCGAAACGACAGGCCTGGGATAACAGGCACCATCTGTACTGGGCGGAAGGCCGGAGGCGCTGCTATCTAGAAGCCGGACACGGCGCACAAGAAATCTGGCTGTGCTCTGACAAGCCAGCAAACGTTTAATCTAACTCTGACACTCTCTGCATCATGATCGTCTGATGCATCATGGGATGTCCCAGACAGCTAATACTTTTTAACAATTCGAAGAGTGAGTTTGACCTAGTCTGAATGACACGAGGCAGCCGACACAGAACGCGGTTCGGTCCAACATATTTATGGGACTCTAACTACCTCGCGTTTTCCTGTGCTAAAACTCCCTGACCTCTCATGAAACTGCACCACACGCTTGTACTGTATCATAAGAGCAGACGGAGGCCTGTATAGCAATTAACATGCACCATGCTCGTTTACTTAATCCACTCTCAGCAATCTCATTGCCATAATGCCATTTTAATGAGTCATATTGCGGTAGCAACCAAAACCCTAACTTCATTGGGTGTCTGCTGTACTGTACACAGCGAGTAGCTCCGGTGGTTTCAGCGCTTGTTAGTGTACTGTGGCGTTAGCCTGTTATGTGTTCGTCTGGGTTTCTGCGTAAGAGGGAGAGAGAAATCAGTTAGGATAGTGCTGGCACACAGCCACAAGGACCAGATAATTAGATACAGACCTGGGTTGCTGCTCTCTAACTTCGTCCATCCTTTCTCGTCTCTCACACACACACACACACACAGTCACTACCTACACACGTTCGCATCACTCCATTCTTCCGCTCTCATAGGATGCATTCATTAAAAGACCACATGATAAGCTAAGGTCAGGGTCAGTGTGGGCTGACTGACTGACCAGCGAACACAGCCACATCGGCGCATCACTTGGGTCCTACGCTTACAGGAAC
This sequence comes from Dallia pectoralis, assembly GCA_029465975.1. Classification (NCBI taxonomy): domain Eukaryota; kingdom Metazoa; phylum Chordata; class Actinopteri; order Esociformes; family Umbridae; genus Dallia; species Dallia pectoralis. The sequence goes on from CM055756.1 coordinate 5,242,334, forward strand.
TTGGTTAGAAGGATCAATATTAAATGGGGCTAAGCGTTAAGTCTCTTAGCGAGCTCTTTTATTCTGGGAAAAGTACAGAGTCAAATCGTAAAAAAACGTAATGGGTGTTTTATGTACTTAGGAAAATATCCTAGTTGTTTGCATGCTGAGAATGTTTGCTCACACAACCTGAGAGGAAGCAGGCATCACACTGCACATTAGAGACCATATAGTTAAGCAATACTATACACTGTGTGGCACACAGCCTTAATCACCATGGATACGGGCTGCTCTTAGACACCACACAGTCTGGAGTGTCCGGATACAGACCGTGGTCATGGTCCATTGACCGTATACCAAAATACCACAAACCCCTAAAGGGCCTCGTTGCTTCAGAAAATAGATGGATTGCCAATTATAGTGAGGAGAAAAGGCTAAACTAATTCACCGTTAAAACTTTACACACATTATTAAACGTAAGTTTAAATCTGATGTTTTTGACGTGCAACCTGAAAGAAAAGACTGTTGGCAGAAACATTAAATTCTTTCCAAAGTAAACATTTTAAGTTTTAATGGCAAATGGTGGCTTTTTGACTTGGGTCAGGTTATATCCTCAGTACACAGTCTTATACAGGCCTCAAACCAGTCGTTAATACAGTATGCATACACTACCGTACAAATGTTTGGGTCACATAGAAAAGTCCTTGTTTTTCATGAAAACATACATGTAATCATTTTAAATAGGGATTGACAAGGTTAAAAAAATATGTTTTTAAGATAAATAATAATTTGGCCTTTAAACATTGCTTCTGTCAAAGAACCCTCCATCTGCAGTAGTTACAGTTGTGCAAATCGTTGGAATCCCAGATAATCCATCCACTTTTGATGGATAATAAATTGCTGTACTTTTCAAAAACAAGAAAGCTTCTAAGTGACCCCTAACCTTTGACCTGGAAGAAATGTCAGTTTGCCAGTCCATGTGGTCCCTAAATAGAACATACGGTTCTATTGATGGTCAAATACAGACCCAGTGTAACTATCCGAGTCAGTCCTATCAGTTGTCTTCATTATTTCCCAGGATGTGATCAAACAGTGTGTGGAGGTCTGCTGGGCTAGTCTGTCTTATTGGTAGTCTACGTTAGTGTCTATGTTAGTTCCCAGGATGTGATCAGACATTGTGTGGAGGTCTGCTGGGCTAGTCTGTCTTATTGGTAGTCTACGTTAGTGTCTATGTTAGTTCCCAGGATGTGATCAGACATTGTGTGGAGGTCTGCTGGGCTAGTCTGTCTTATTGGTAGTCTACGTTAGTGTCTATATTAGTTCCCAGGATGTGATCAGACATTGTGTGGAGGTCTGCTGGGCTAGTCTGTCTTATTGGTAGTCTACGTTAGTGTCTATGTTAGTTCCCAGGATGTGATCAGACATTGTGTGGAGGTCTGCTGGGCTAGTCTGTCTTATTGGTAGTCTACGTTAGTGTCTATGTTAGTTCCCAGGATGTGATCAGACAGAGTGTGGAGGTCTGCTGGGCTAGTCTGTCTTATTGGTAGTCTACGTTAGTGTCTATGTTAGTTCCCTGGATGTAATCAGACAGAGTGTGGAGGTCTGCTGGGCTAGTCTGTCCATGCGGGTTTAGGTTCTCCCTGCTTGCCGGGGGCTTTGGTTTCACACCGCTATTTATGTGGCCGTGTCCCTAATGGAAACCTATTCTCTGTGAAGTGTACTCGTTTTGACCGCGGCTCCGGCGTTAGTAGGGCACTAGTAACAAGGTCACAGGGTGCCATAATTTGGGAACTAGAGTTTGACTGTGGGAAGGCTTGTGGAGAACCGGGAGCTACAGTGGGATCATTAAGATCTGGTGACACCTTGAGAAAACAGGGTGTGAAAATAGATGGGAAAAATAAGCTCTCCTGACAGATGTGTTGATAATGTTGCAACAGGAATAACTCACGTCGAGGGCTTTAACTGTGAACAAGCCTGAGAGGATTGAGAGAGAGAGAGAGAGAGAGAGAGAATGCATAGATGAGAGAGAGCACACTGGTGGACCTTCACTGTAACGTCAGCGTCGTTCTCCGCTGTGGTTAGTCGTCTTGCCTTTCTGGCTTCCTGTCCAGTCCCTCCGCGGCGCTGATTGATGACCTCACTGGGGAGTTAACATGACACACACTGTCGAGTTTGGCGACCATCACTCACCGACTAGCGTTTGCCGCCGCCCCCTTCTTCACACAGAAAGCGCTTTTTAATATTCTCTTTCCCGTCACATGTGGAGAGCAGATTGCTGGCACAGCGTGACAGTGGAAGTAGCATGCTGCCCTGAATTCTGGGAAAGGTGGCGGCGATAGGTAAGGACGTAGGAGTCGGGCCCCGGTTCAGTGACCGCTCTTAGGGAGGCCCCGGGCTGAAGGGCTGAATTCACCCGGCCCTCCACCCACACCGGGGGGCTGTACCGCATGGCTGGATCTGATGTATGACACCGGGGACTCTCTGCGGTGGAGCTCTGTGGTTCTGCAGTCTGTGGGAGAGAGCGATCGGAGCACTGAAACTGTCACTGTCATTTAACGAGAGAGCAAAGGTTACCCGAGTTTGAGAGTTCATATTTGCTTAAAGTGCAGTAAGCTGCATTTTTGAATATATGTTTTTCTTTCCACGTCTTGTTGCATATTTTCCTTGATCACGTACGGGAGAGAAAGGAATCCGTCTGTTTTTGTGTGGGAGATTACTTTTCGATTACCATACGTAGCCAACATGTTTGAAAATGCAGTGATGTTCGTGTATTTCTTCCTGAACAATAAAACCCATTCTGATTGGATTATGGTTCTGTAGCTTATAGAGAGTGTACTGGGATGAGTATTTATGGAGCTTATAGAGAGTGTACAGGGATGAGTATTTAGGGAGCTTATAGAGTGTACTGGGATTAGTGTTTATGGAGCTTATAGAGTGTACTGGGATGAGTATTTATGGAGCTTATAGAGAGTGTACTGGGATGAGTATTTATGGAGCCTATAGAGAGTGTACTGGGATGAGTATTTATGGAGCCTATAGAGAGTGTACTGGGATGAGTATTTATGGAGCTTATAGAGAGTGTACTGGGATGAGTATTTATGGAGCTTATAGAGTACTGGGATGAGTATTTATGGAGCTTATAGAGTGTACTGGGATGAGTATTTATGGAGCCTATAGAGAGTGTACTGGGATGAGTATTTATGGAGCTTATAGAGAGTGTACTGGGATTAGTATTTATGGAGCTTATAGAGAGTGTACTGGGATGAGTATTTATGGAGCCTATAGAGAGTGTACTCGGATGAGTATTTATGGAGCCTATAGAGAGTGTACTGGGATGAGTAGTTATGGAGCTTATAGAGAGTGTACTGGGATGAGTATTTATGGAGCCTATAGAGAGTGTACTGGGATGAGTATTTATGGAGCCTATAGAGAGTGTACTGGGATGAGTATTTATGCAACTTATAGAGAGTGTACTGGGATGAGTATTTATGGAGCTTATAGAGAGTGTACTGGGATGAGTATTTATGGAGCTTATAGAGAGTGTACTGGGATGAGTATTTATGGAGCCTATAGAGAGTGTACTGGGATGAGTATTTATGGAGCCTATAGAGAGTGTACTGGGATGAGTATTTATGGAGCTTATAGAGAGTGTACTGGGATGAGTATTTATGGAGCTTATAGAGTGTACGGGATGAGTATTTATGGAGCCTATAGAGAGTGTACTCGGATGAGTATTTATGGAGCCTATAGAGAGTGTACTCGGATGAGTATTTATGGAGCTTATAGAGAGTGTACTGGGATGAGTATTTTGGAGCCTATAGAGAGTGTACTGGGATGAGTATTTATGGAGACTATAGAGAGTGTACTGGGATGAGTATTTATGGAGCTTATAGAGAGTGTACTGGGATGAGTATTTATGGAGCCTATAGAGAGTGTACTGGGATTTATGGAGCCTATAGAGAGTGTACTGGGATGAGTATTTATGGAGCCTATAGAGAGTGTACTGGGATGAGTATTTATGGAGCCTATAGAGAGTGTACTGGGATGAGTATTTATAGCTGGGTGTACTGGGATGAGTATTTATGGAGCTTATAGAGAGTGTACTGGGATGAGTATTTATGGAGCCTATAGAGAGTGTACTGGGATGAGTATTTATGGAGCCTATAGAGAGTGTACTCGGATGAGTATTTATGGAGCTTATAGAGAGTGTACTGGGATGAGTATTTATGGAGCCTATAGAGAGTGTACTGGGATGAGTATTTATGGAGCCTATAGAGAGTGTACTGGGATGAGTATTTATGGAGCTTATAGAGAGTGTACAGTATTTATGGAGACTATAGAGAGTGTACTGGGATGAGTATTTATGGAGCTTATAGAGAGTGTACTGGGATGAGTATTTATGGAGCTTATAGAGAGTGTACTGGGATGAGTATTTATGGAGCCTATAGAGAGTGTACTGGGATGAGTATTTATGGAGCCTATAGAGAGTGTACTGGGATGAGTATTTATGGAGCCTATAGAGAGTGTACTGGGATGAGTATTTATGGAGCTTATAGAGAGTGTACTGGGATGAGTATTTATGGAGCTTATAGAGAGTGTACTGGGATGAGTATTTATGGAGCTTATAGAGAGTGTACTGGGATGAGTATTTATGGAGCCTATAGAGAGTGTACTCGGATGAGTATTTATGGAGCCTATAGAGAGTGTACTGGGATGAGTAGTTATGGAGCTTATAGAGAGTGTACTGGGATGAGTATTTATGGAGCCTATAGAGAGTGTACTGGGATGAGTATTTATGGAGCCTATAGAGAGTGTACTGGGATGAGTATTTATGCAACTTATAGAGAGTGTACTGGGATGAGTATTTATGGAGCTTATAGAGAGTGTACTGGGATGAGTATTTATGGAGCTTATAGAGAGTGTACTGGGATGAGTATTTATGGAGCCTATAGAGAGTGTACTGGGATGAGTATTTATGGAGCCTATAGAGAGTGTACTGGGATGAGTATTTATGGAGCCTATAGAGAGTGTACTGGGATGAGTATTTATGGAGCTTATAGAGAGTGTACTGGGATGAGTATTTATGGAGCTTATAGAGAGTGTACTGGGATGAGTATTTATGGAGCCTATAGAGAGTGTACTCGGATGAGTATTTATGGAGCCTATAGAGAGTGTACTCGGATGAGTATTTATGGAGCTTATAGAGAGTGTACTGGGATGAGTATTTTTGGAGCCTATAGAGAGTGTACTGGGATGAGTATTTATGGAGACTATAGAGAGTGTACTGGGATGAGTATTTATGGAGCTTATAGAGAGTGTACTGGGATGAGTATTTATGGAGCCTATAGAGAGTGTACTGGGATGAGTATTTATGGAGCTTATAGAGAGTGTACTGGGATGAGTATTTATGGAGCCTATAGAGAGTGTACTGGGATGAGTATTTATGGAGCCTATAGAGAGTGTACTGGGATGAGTATTTATTGAGCTTATAGAGAGTGTACTGGGATGAGTATTTATGGAGCCTATAGAGAGTGTACTGGGATGAGTATTTATGGAGCTTATAGAGTGTACTGGGATGAGTATTTATGGAGCCTATAGAGAGTGTACTGGGATGAGTATTTATGATGCCTATAGAGAGTGTACTGGGATGAGTATTTATGGAGCTTATAGAGAGTGTACTGGGATGAGTATTTATGGTGCTTATAGAGAGTCTACTGGGATGAGTATTTATGGAACTTATAGAGAGTGTACTGGGATGAGTATTTATGGAGCCTATAGAGAGTGTACTCGGATTAGTATAGAGCACCACATCCATAAATAAAGTGTCCTGTAAATGCTATGATAATGAAATGCATTCTTGGGCCTTCGGTGTCTATCAAAGACTTTTTCATGGTAAGTAATTTGTTCATATCAATAAAGTAACAACGGAGCAAACTATTGAAACAATGTATGAATTTTGAGATCTATGTAAAATAAACTGGCATCCAGACAGGCACATTTATTTCCTTTTTACCTCTTTTCCTGTCCATTTGTCTTTCGGACAGTATCTCGCTTTTCTCTCATTTGCTGTCAGGAGATGCTTGATGTTCGGACGACACCGAGACGAATGCGTCTCAGACCTGCAGAAACCCTACAGAGACAAACAAGCCGATGGCAGATTGGCGTTGACCGAGAGAGATACCTTTAATGTTGATGGGAAAAAGTACAGTGACAAGGTATTTAAACCAAGCCTCTGTTGGAAATGGGTTCCATCAGAGTCCATAGCCCTCGTCTGCATTAGATGGAGATTACAACGATGGGTTCGTCTGCAGCATCCGCGTCAGCAAAAGACAATTGCCATGAAAATGATTCATCCTGGTCTAATTAACAAAGTAGCTATTGAAGAGAACTCCCAGAAACTCAAGTGTCTCACTGCAGAGGTGAATGGGTACAATCTGTTTCCTCTGACATGTTCAGCTTGTAACACCTGCCTGGAAAGCTCTGGTGACAATCAAGAGCAGGTGTCTGTTTTAGAAGAACAGCTCGGTTTGGTAGCTATCAATTAGGAATGTAAATTATACACAAATGAACCTATCGGAGAGAAATCAACCCAATGTCTGAAGGCTTAGAAAGGATTAACCAGCCTGGAACTCTGCTGTTTTGGTTTCTGCTCAAAGGGACAGTCACAGACAGACAGATGAGGTCACAGACAGACAGATGAGGTGATGGTGTCATTGTTGCCCGTTGGTAACACAAAATCACACGATGAGGAAGGCCTGTATGGGTAAATGTGTGTGTGTGTGTGTGTGTGTGTGTGAGGAAAGTACCAGACAGAAGTTTAAACACCTATTCTTGTAAGTGGCGTTGGGCTGTAGAGGGAGGAGTGTTTAGGTTCAGATTATCTGTTGCAGTCTAATAGTTTCTAACGTTAATAATAAAGTACTCAACAGAATAATTTCTACTGTAGCGCTTATAACAGTTTACTGGATAAATAGTGAATTTCAAAAGTATTAAGACAGTTGCTGAGTTCTTATTTTACTCTGTACTCCAACTAACAATGACTTGGGAATAAAGTGCAAAAAAGTCAGCTGACATTTGAGGGATTTTTTTCAAACCACTTTCAAGACAATTGGCTGTTCTTTTATCGAGTCGTCGTGCTCTTTTCAGTCTTGATTCTAGGCTTTTGCATTTGTTGTCTGTTGCTGGTGTCTGGCAACATGGAGACAAACTAAAGTCAATGCAAGTAAATCTGGCCGTCATGAGGCAGATTCAACATATATCAAAAGAAATCAACCAGAGACGATGTCATTACATTAGGCATTCCATAATAAGTTCTTCCGCAACATCATTCACAAGAAATGTAGTACTAGTTCAGCATCTGCAAACAACCTGGCAGACCAAGCATGTCCTCCACAATGAAGAGAAATGTTTAGGAACACTCTCCAAGAGGTATACATAAATCAGTCAGCAACTACCATCCTACAAATCACTGCTCAGATTACTAAGATCGGTCCTTAAGGTGCCAAAACCCAAGTTGGCCTGAAAAACAGAAGGGCTGGAAGAAGTACCCGAAAGAGCCTGATTCTAATGGGTTCCAGAGTGGCGGAACGAGAAGTGTGTGGGGAAAAAGGAAATGGGATACTGGCGTGTGAAACATGGTGAGGGAAAAGAGGTGATGTGTTTTAGGCATGGACGCCTGCCTGCCACTGAAACTGGTTTTCTTGCATCATCGATGATGTAAGTGATAATTGTTGCAACAAGATTATTTCTGCGGTATATAGAAACGTATTGGCCGGTTTGAACACAACGCCTCCTGACACGTTGAATTGCGCTTTCACAAAACGCAGGAAAAGGATCTCCAAACACACTGCTAATGCTACAAACGTGTTTCCTCCCAGACTGTGAAAATCGGAATTGGTTTGATCTGTAATGACTGAAGCCAAAAGGTTTACGAAAACGAACAGGAACTGAAAATGGTTTCAGTATCGTCCTGGCAGAGCATCGCTAGGAAATATATATATATCCAGCGTCTGCTGATGTCTGAAGGTCGTCATGCAATTATTGCATGTGACCAAATCCTAAACATGACTACCTTTATTCTTGTTAATTGTCTACAACAACGAAGAGCATTTGTACAAAACGTGCTTTAATTACTACATGGCTCAACCAAAATGGAAAGAGATACCTGTCATTTAAAGCTGACCCTCTGCCCTCTAACCCAGTGAATAAATCCAGCACTATCCAAATATAGCCAGGTGAGTGGTTGGCTAAGGTGGTGACAAGGTCAAAGGCTCAGGGCTGTTTCTCCCTCCTTCCCCCTCTCACGAGACCGAGTGACACGGTGCTCCCTCTGCCTGTGTTGTAGGCCAAACGGACGGTGCCTGGGTGGGGTCATTTGATATACTCGTGTTAATTGCCGGGGTGTGGAGGACGCTTTCCTTCCAACGCCACTCTCACATTCTACCAGCCCGTAGTGTAGTGGAAACTGTTGGATGATGCCCTGTACACTGTTACTGTCTGACCCTGAGTCAGAGTCTTGTAAACACCCGAGGAAACCCAGTAAAGCACACCAGCACGGATACAAACACAGTTGATGATGTTCTCTCGCGGTAGTATGGAAGCGTTCCCACACCTCCCACGTTGGAGTTTACGGTTGGACAGAGATGAAAGACCGTAGCGTGACTCGGCAGCTGTGATTGGGTGGACCGTGTGTCGTACACGTTTCGGCGCCTTTGAATCACTTCCTCGCCCGAGTGTCTTGATCTCCGGGTCTACATCTGTGTTGTCTTCAGTTCGGCAGCATTTAGGCTTCTAAAGTTCGTTGTTTGCGTTACACCGTCAGCATTTTAATTACATCGTCCGCGTTGAATGTGCTCGTCTCGTTCACGTCTCTGCTTCTTTTTTGACCATATCTCCACATCCACTTCACGCTCGTTTTTTTGTGCTTTCTCCCACTTCAACAAAGCCCCCCGTTCTTCACAATTTCAGCTGACTCATGTTCTTGATTAATCTCGAGGTAGGAGAAATGACGTTCAGCGTTTGATTCGCTCCTCCATTTGAACATTCCGGCTAATCAAATTAAACTATTTAGCATATCTAGCTCTCATCCTGATGGAGTTTGCAGGTTTGGCATCCAACCCTCAACCACACGTGCCCCTGAGGTAACCAATATCTACCAGACCCATGTCTCTCTGATGCTAGTTATATACAGTGAAGGAAGACATTATCTGACCCACTGCAGGTTTTGTACGTTTGCCCACTGACACGATCAGCGTATCATTTTAATGGTAGGATTATTTGAACAGTGAGAGACAGAATAACAACAACAAAATCCAAACCCTCGTTGGGACTCACAGAGGTCTGACGTGTCTTGTAGTTGGCCGCCAGGTTTGCACACATTTCAGGAGGTATTTTGTCCCAAGTCCAATGTCCTGAGAGTCTATACTGAGAATCTATACTTTGGGACTATACTGAGTGTCTATACTGGTGGAGTTGGTAGTTCAGTGGTTGAGTGCATGCTTTGTATGTATGATGACCTAAGTCCAATCCCAGCGTCTCCCCAGGCTGCTTTTGCAAATAAGAAATTGTTCTCAATTGGCCTGCCCCATGGTTAAATAAAGGTTAAATTAAAAAACTATAAAACTGTCACGTCTATGCCGACAGTTTATACCATGGGTGTTTAACTCTGACCCAAATAATTCTGGAGCCTGGTGGTTTTCCGTTCAACCTCACCACATTTCTTTACTGTTGGCCTCTTTTTTTAATGAGTTTTCTGTCTGTGCTATTATTTCTGGCATATTGATTTGTTTTATTTTCAATGTTTCTTCTATTCTTGTGTCACTGCCATCATTGGATTGGTTTAACTTGACCTTGTGTATCCTGTTCATTTGACAAATAGAACAAAGAGATGCCCTACATGGTCCAGCAGTGTGTCAACGTTCACATGTGCCCTCATTTATGGGTTTAAACATGTCATTAGCTTGAGGCCTCTTAGAGGAACCGCAAGTCACTCTGCAAAGGAGATACTAAGTCAAGTAATTAGTATAAAAATAGAAATTAGAATAGAATGAGTGGATTTAATCATGATGTGTACCGGTACAGTTAGTCTGTCATTGAACAGGACTGCTGTTGTAGACAGGATAGCTCTTGTGTTTATTGAAAAATACTATTAAACTTTCTTCCGTTGACCAAACCTACTTTGTAGTAACTCAATACTGTTCAATCCTACAAAACATCAGTTTTGGGGGTGGAGTCACTGGCTCGCTGTTGTTCTCCATTGCCGTCAACGTCAATGTGGGTAAACTCTGTGAGTGATTCTAGACCTTCCCAGCGTGGTTGCAGTTGGTGTCCCTTGCACCTGACCTGTGACCTTAAAATGCATTTAATAATTATCACACAGGTAAAAGTTCACACAGGAGAGCCAGAAGAGTACAGGCCACCCCTCTGAGCATGGTTCTTCTCTAGGCTTCTTTTTCCTTGCCGCTGTGAATCAACCTGTTGATGGTGCTCTGTCAGGTTTCAGGCTGGGTGTTTGTAAAAGCACTTTGTGACAATTGTCAGTGTAAAAAGGGCTTTATAATATACATTTGATTTGATCCCGTCCTATCTAACATTTTACAGAGTACATTCGAGTCAATGCAATTTGAAAATGAAACCAAACTTTGTTACGTTACAAGTCTTTGATTGTAGTCAATCATTTGTCTAATGTACTCTTTGTGCATAAATTGAGAGCTATTAAAGTGTAAATGGATTGTATTAGAATATTGTCTAGAAATGTGTGTGTGTACTCATTAGTAATTTAGTCACTAACTAAATATTCATTGCATGTGCTCATGAAGCATTTGTTATTCCTAATTAACTACAAGTTCACTACTTTCGTGATCATTATTGTACGTTCGCCACCATTCATAATGTTCCACGTCGCTTAGCAGCACTCACTAAAAACACGACACAGATAAACACAGAACAGATGCCCAAATTAATCCTGCTCTATACGTGCTTCAAGTCATTCATAGTTCACGGATATTGTGTATTTATGTATAGTTATTGTAAAGGGTTACCAACAAATCTTTTGTAGGGAAGGTTGGGGACAGTTGGTGCTGTGTTGATCCGTCAATCTACTCATAAAACACGTCTGCGAAAGCCAATTGATCAACACTTTTTTCCGCGTAACGTACACAGCGTTACATTCCTCAGGAACACCTCTTTCACGCATTTAACGAGAATCCGTCTTTCGGCGTCCTGCAATATTTACATTCAGCGACGAGGCCAAATAACTTGTCACGGTGGTTTTAATGAGTTAACATTTCTCTATTTTCAATTCATAGCGTATATTGTGTCACAGCTCTAAGAAATTCACATTTACACAATGCATTTTACATTAGTAGGTAAGTACAGTAAACATTCATTCAACTTCCTGGGGAGACTCGGTCTGAAATATCCGTTGGGGTTGTACCGTAGAGAATCACTGTGAATCCTCCGTGAGTGTTCGTGACGTGTCCACAACTTTCGTACAAACTGTACAAACATTCTGGTCCGGCTCGCTACATATTGCCAATGTCACACCGTGGACAGAGCAGCGGATTTCATGCGTGTGAACGATGTCACACTCATTAGTCGTGCGTACTTCCTGAAACCTTCATTGACACACAAACGATCAAACACAGACTACACACAGATCACAAGACAGATGAGCATAAAACATTATTTCAACGACGACGATAAACGACACTATGGCAAACGTCACGACCTGACGCCGTATCACTGCAACACTCATCTGAGCACGGAGCTAAATACTTTTCTCACTTTTTCAGCACGTCACGGCATTTGGGATTGACGTTTCACAGGGTTTAGATTGCCAACACCAGTGCATTTTATTCCCTCCATCACTTTGATAAGAACATGAACACATTTATTCTGAACAAAATATAAGTTCAACACACTCAACCCTGGCTGAGAATATAGCCATATTTGCATATTTACCAGCATGCTCTTTGCTTGAATATACCCACGTATGGTAGTGTTAGTGACAAAGCATTTGTTAACTTATTTTCTGGAAATCCATACGTTTACCCAAGTCAATGCCTAAGCAAATGTATTTAATTCAGAAATAAACTCTGAACTCTGCGATATATTACACATCACACTTTTTTACCTAGTTGTATATACATTGTGACCTATTTGGGTTACTGGAAGCCCTGGAAGTGAAACCCCAATATGTCCGTTCCCTGAAATGGAACCACAGTCTCAGTGACAGGTGAGGTTAAAGTCCATATCAATTGGACAACTTCGGATTTTTTGTATTTTTCTTTCTACGTGATATAACTGCCATTTTTGGACTAATGGAAAAACGCGTTCTTAATTGGGTGACAAATACAATCTAATTACATTTTAATTATTTACACGTGTAGAAATTCCAGATTTTATTTGAAGCAATGAAAGTGTACAAGAAAACATAAAAGCAATGAAACATATTTTTTAAATCAATCTGAAACAAAGCATGCTGGGATTATGTTAATATGGCCACTCCCATGACTTTTCCACTCAGCGTTAAACGCACTCTAAACCAACAACTTGGAAAGTAAACGCATAACGTGCAACGTCTGGACTATTAGGAGATAAAGTTGTTCCGCATGAAAACTGACTGGAAACTATAATAATATAATATATAATAATAAGCGCTTGTGTTTTTAGGTGTGATCACTTATTTGACAAATCTAAATGCCTAATGTTTAGGTTATAATGTGTCCCATGTTTCATGGTCTTACAGTGCAGGCACTTATATAGCACAATCTATGAATATGCTCATCACATACGTAGTAAGTGCTTAAAAATACTGAATCAAAAGATAATACTAACAGAAACAATTCAAACAAATATATAAAAACACAGAAGAAGGAAAACTAGCGGAAAATAAACTTTAGCATCTAACAGTTTTTTTTTTTTTTGCATATTTATGTACTCGGCTTTACATTCTTACGTTGTCTTTCTTTACTGTGCCCCTGCTGTGAAGGTACAACGCTAAATCGAGTCCAACTATTGATTCGCTATTGGCACGTCCGATCGAATGTGAAACGGCGCGGCGTTGTGTTGAGGCGACCGGTGACGTGAAAGGTTGAGTTATTCGCCGGTCATTGTTAGTGGTACGTCACGTCAGAGAGCGGAATTATCCTGCGTTTCCGCTCCACTGGGTCATGCCGTTACCGTGGAGCTGTTTGAATCCCACCGCCGTCAATATGAAACATTGTGTGTCACGCCACTGTGTATGGCCGAGTCCGATGGAGGTCTACTGGGGAATTATACTGTGGGTTTGTTGGTGTGTTTCCTGTTCGCTGAGATGGAACTCCTTAAAAGCCTCTAAAACTCACAACGCTTGAGAGGAACTAACCCATCTCTGATATGTCCCGTTTCTCACAGTCACTCTCCCTGTCTGTCTGTTTCTTTTTCTCGCACACACAAATACACACAAGTATCTCCACATGTTTCCTTTGCTATCGGCCTACGTCTAAATGCAAACGCCAAACCACGGCAGAGGGACCCTGAGTAAACACGTCCCACAGAGTCAAAGCGGTACCTAAATGTACGCCTAAGCTGCATTCCCTATGTCTAATTCATACAGCATACTGTTACATATGCATACTGTTACATATGCATACTGTTACATATGCATACTGTTACATATGCATACTGTTACAGCATACTGTTACATATGCATACTGTTACATATGCATACTGTTACATATGCATACTGTTACAGCATACTGTTACAGCATACTGTTACATATGCATACTGTTACATATGCATACTGTTACAGCATACTGTTACATATGCATACTGTTACATATGCATACTGTTACATATGCATACTGTTACAGCATACTGTTACAGCATACTGTTACATATGCATACTGTTACAGCATACTGTTACATATGCATACTGTTACAGCATACTGTTACATATGCATACTGTTACATATGCATACTGTTACAGCATACTGTTACATATGCATACTGTTACAGCATACTGTTACAGCATACTGTTACATATGCATACTGTTACATATGCATACTGTTACATATGCATACTGTTACAGCATACTGTTACATATGCATACTGTTACAGCATACTGTTACATATGCATACTGTTACAGCATACTGTTACATATGCATACTGTTACAGCATACTGTTACATATGCATACTGTTACAGCATACTGTTACATATGCATACTGTTACAGCATACTGTTACATATGCATACTGTTACAGCATACTGTTACATATGCATACTGTTACATACACTGTTACAGCATACTGTTACATATGCATACTGTTACATACACTGTTACAGCATACTGTTACATATGCATACTGTTACATATATGCATACTGTTACATATGCATTCTGTTACATACACTGTTACAGCATACTGTTACATATATGCATACTGTTACACATATGCATACTGTTACAGCATACTGTTACACATATGTATACTGTTACAGCATACTGTTACATATATGCATACTGTTACAGCATACTGTTACATATATGCACACGGTTACTTGTATGCATACTGTTACTTATATGCATACTGTTACAGCATACTGTTACATATATGCATACTGTTACAGCATACTGTTACATATATGCATACTGTTACAGCATACTGTTACACATATGCATACTGTTACAGCATACTGTTACACATATGTATACTGTTACAGCATACTGTTACATATATGCATACTGTTACAGCATACTGTTACATATATGCAATCGGTTACTTGTATGCATACTGTTACTTATATGCATACTGTTACAGCATACTGTTACATATATGCATACTGTTACAGCATACTGTTACATATATGCATACTGTTACAGCATACTGTTACACATATGCATACTGTTACAGCAAACTGTTACACATATGCATACTGTTACAGCATACTGTTACATATATGCATACTGTTACAGCAAACTGTTACACATATGCATACTGTTACAGCATACTGTTACAGCATACTGTTACATATATGCATACTGTTACAGGATACTGTTACATATATGCATACTGTTACATGTATGCATACTGTTACTTATATGCATACTGTTACAGCATACTGTTCAGTATGCCGAGTGCCATTACAGATACATACGAAAGGGGTCCCTGGTGATTCAAAGGCAACGCTTACAGTACATCACATACAGTATACATGTCGTCAGGGAGACCTGGCTCGGCGGGGCGGGAGGCATACTCGTGCTTTAGATCACCATGGCAACACAGTCAAATGTCACCTCTCCCGGCAGACAGATCAGGAGCGGGTCACGCTAAAGTCACGCCGCCGTCGCCACTCTGAAAGCATTCCAGTACGCATCGGCGGCAGAACGGAAGAGTCCCGGCGTGAGACCCGTTGACTGAGTGAAGCCAAACGAACCCGCTCGAAACCTGAGGTAATTATTATCCGTCTGTCAGACCGTCTCCGTAATAGACCCTGTGTTTACACCCGGCCTGGAGCTTACAGCACGCCGGCCCGACGCATTAGGACCGCATCACACTCTTTAGTTAGTACGCGAGTCGGAAGTCTCCGAGGAGTGTTGGATTTTTCCACTCGCATTAGGTTAATGTGTGATTGAGGACCGTCTTGGGCATACCGTGCTTCACCGTATTTGTTGTTGAGCTCTGGATATTATTATTAGCCCGCTGGCATCCGACTACACTGTAACAGGCTCTGGAGCTGATACTGCACTAACTCACTCTCTCTCTGATGATGTCACCGTTCTATTTTTGGCAGTTGGATGACGTCACGGTTTTTCGATCTGGCCAATGAGTCAGCACTGTCCAATTGACTCAGAGTGCTTCTTGTATTATACTACAGCTCTTGGGGGCCGTACGGGGGAATGCCGATGCACCTTAAACGCACGGGAGAAGAATGTTCTAGAATGTTCCGTCCAAAACAACAGAATCCTCAATGTCCGTGTTGGATGGAGAGAGAGTCAGAAGGTGTCGTGAGAGCAGAGGATGGACTGTGTGTTATAGAGACAACAGTGAATCCCAGAATACTGTGAGTGGCTACAGCTGAGGGCTGGGGAGACTTTCTGGATGTGCGACTGAGGCACTGAAGACGAACTGGTACACATGATGGGATGTCATTAAATACATTCGAAAAGAGAGGCAGAGAGAGCATGAGGAAATACAGGGGAGAGAGAGAACGTAGCTGCTTTTAAGGAACATACATTCAGATGGGGTATTGACAAGCTCAGCTAAAAGTCTAAGTAGGTTGGCAGTAAACTTATGGAGACAGAAGAGTTGACCCCTTAATTCAATACCAGAACATGTTTCATAACGAACAGTTGACGCCAGCTGACAGGACATGACAGGCATCAAGATATACAGACATTTCTTCGATTTTGGGGCGGTCTTCGTTTCTGCGACGTTAGACGCTCAAGTCAGAAGGTTGCCGTTTGGGTTAGTTACGAAGGATAACTAATCGAAGACGACACTGGTAAAGTCTGCTTCCTTGTTTGGGATACGCGTCCCTCGCTGACGCACCAGCACGTCTAATGAGAGTCTCTGGGACATGAGGACAGTCTGACACGCGGGACGATGACATCATCAATGTCCCGGTTTCGTCGAGCCAACTAACCCGTGCACACGCCTCGAAGTCCAATCCCACCTCCGGGTTTCCATTTCAACCCCAGCACCTCTTCCATCTTCCTGTCAGCGGCTTCTCCCGTTCCTCAGACCTGGGGCAGGGGCGAGTCAGGGCCCCCATCCACCCTGACCACTGCAGGAAAGAGACAGAAACAGAGAACATTCATATATATATGCAGTGTGGAAGCATGCAGCTGTTCTCCGGTGATATGAACCGTCAGGTTATTAGTCATCGGGGATCTGAGATCGTGTGTGACGCGTTCCTACTCTCTTTCTCCTGTAGGGGGCCCTGTGAGGTCACACAACCGTTCGCCACCCCCTCGACCCCCCCCAGTCCAACGGTTACACTGAACTCATTACCGGAGTGAGTGTGCTAGACGAACGCCCCGTTTTCCCACAAGCCCTCGACCAGTTGTCAATTGAGGGGGGGTGGGGGGGGCGCTATGGAAACGCTTCCGGAATGCAAGGGCGATTTTCGAGGAGCTCCAAGTTCACTAGTTGTTCCCTTGTCTTGGTCAATGCGCCCCTGTGCCAACCAGAATGTACAAGAGATCTCTAATTCTAAAGGTTCACTAGAAGGGCTTTTTGTATCTACCAGTCCATGACATCATCGGGCCTGTTGGAGCCCTTGCGGTACATGTAGGCGGAGCCCAGCGAAGGCAGCGACAGTCAACCTTCTGTCCTGCACACATCACACATTTGTTCAGAAAACCTGCCATGCATATTAGCATGATCACTTTCGCCTAAGCATGCCGTGAAAAAGGCAGACAAACAAAGTCCGGCAGCCTTTTCGGACGGACGTTCTCCGCAAAAAAGTGTTTCTTGGCGCCGTCTCTCGTCAGGCATTTATTATCCCTGTTATTTCTCCCCGGAGCTCACCACACCGGCGTTTCCTTCCTGTTTAAACAGTCGTCCTACGTGTGTCAGAAACACAGCTGAGGGACACTAAGCAGCCCCACTGAACGCATCGCCCTGTCTGTCCACGGTTCTGCTCTTCTACGGGACACGCCCGCTGAGTTCACGAAGCCCTAACTAGACTGCAAATTAAAAATACAAAAAACATGCAGATCGCTGATTAAGGCCGAGATAGAAACGAGCTGTGAACAGGCAATCAGCTGCTCCGCTCTTACGTAGCATAGACATGCACTAAAGCCTGAGTGATCCACCAAACATGCACTACAGGATCTTTTATGGAGACCTAAACTAAAATGGAAACTTGCCCTCCTCTGCATTGCAACACAGAACTGTCCAAACATCACCAGGACCACGCCTTGTGTTTTCCAATGTGAGGCTAGTGAAATGGAGTGAGAACCCCGGGAGACAAAGAGAATCTCTGTTGCATTATGCAATGGTTTAACATGGTTTGATTGCATTATTCATCGGTGTAATATGTCGTAGAAGAACAGGCTGCGCGCGTTGCTGAAAGGTTCGTAGCGTTTCCATATAGGCTAGGTAAGTGGCCGCAGTGAAATTTACCGTAAATTTGACCTGCGAAAAACGAACGTTTGTTATTGGCATCCGGGAAAGGTGAAACAAGGTGAGGTAGGTAATGTGAATGGAAAATTTGATATTTTATTTATGAATATTCACGTATTATGCACATTTAAATCGCATATCACTGTATCTAAATTCATTTGAAAAGGCCCTTAGAGGTAGGAAAGGAAGACAGGAGAACTTCTAATGATCTAAAGGTAGGAATGGAATACAGGAGACCTTTTAATGATCTGTAGGAATGGAGTACAGGAGACCTTCTAATGATCTAGTGCTGTTTAAAGGTCTCCTGTCCAGCACAGACTAGCCCCAACCGATTGCTAATACCCGCTGTCAATCAACTGGAGTGATGAAACAATGGAGGATACAAGTTAAACAAACTGTACAGAATAAACTGATCTGCTGTAGATTTGTTGAAATAAACTTTCACAGCTCCTACTTGTCAAAGCCAACAGTGTGGTAGCCTGTTAAGACTCAAGTTGCCTACAGCAACCACAATGTACTGCTTTCTTTAGACATGCTGTCTGGTAAAATCCATGCATATTCAAGTGGCTATATAAAAAACATACCTACACAGTTGTAGCGATGTCAATATCTGAACTTGGTAAACATGATGTTTATCAGGTTACCCTGGCAACGCAAACCTGAGGCAGGGAGAGCGATTTCCTGATCTGACATTTGACTACCACGGACAAAAGATAGGCCTAAAACAAATTGATAGAACTTTTATCGTCTTTGTTTAAGCGGTAGATTACACCTTTAATATAGTTTGTAGTTGTATTTCATCCGGGTGCCACAGAGGGAAAATATATAGAATATATATAGAAGATATATTATTAAATTGTTGAAGAAATTATTAAACATATTAGTGTTGAATTAATATAGATGTCGAATGCTATTCTCCTATTGGAGGCCTTCACCCAAGGAGGTAGGCGAAGGAGTCATTCAGAGCAAATCAATCAAATAGATGCTCGTACTTTCCTTGAAATCTTCTCTTGTTTTTACTGGGTGTGACACCATCCATAATGACCCGCCGTGGGCCTGTTAGCCATATGCGTGAAATATGGTCCAGAGGAATTGGAAACGCTTATGCTTTTATGGATTCCCTGTAACCGTCGTCACCCTCTTGGGCGTTTGAAATGTTAACAGGTTCACGTGGGTAGCGAGGGAGCACGGGACCCGGAGTATGTGTCCTGTATTATAATGAATGGCTTCTGCACGGCCAAGCAGCGCTAATGCTAATTAGCGACCATTAAGCACTGTTGTGGGATCAGACGTTGGACAGGCGTGGGGACCTGGCCTGGCCTCCGTCAGACAAATCAAAACACGAATAGTACAAGCGTTCCCTCGGGCTTCATTAGTCCTGCGGAAATGTCAGCGTTTCTAAGGCGTGGTTTGTGCGCCGCGTACGTGTATCTGTAGTGGTGTTCGGTTACCCGAAATGGCAAACACCCTAACGTAGACAACATAGCGGCAGATCTAGGGTCAGATCGGGTGGTGGTGCATACTTGAACTCGTGAGTCATGAACGTATTTAGCTAATTATACCTTATAACAACTTCATAACTTCTGTTATGTATTTCTGACTGCATAGAGAGGTTAGGTTTGTAGGAGCGGGGGGGGTTCTTTACTCAGAAGCAGCGGGGGGTGCTTGGGGCAAGAGACACCATGATGAAACAGGTGAAGTAAAACAGAGAGGACTGAATAGCGGGTGGTTCTCCTCCGTGTGAGAGTGTGTCTGTGTCACACACACTTGTGAATAGAAAGCTCTTTACGGGGACCACTTTACATCCCTGAAGCTCTGGCTTTTGTTCACCACATATTACCCAGAATGCAATTCTTTTGCTATTTTTTTCTGGTTGGCAGTGTTGTTGTTTCCCAAAGGGGTCACCAGGACCCGTCTCTCCCCATCTAACCAACGTATGGAAGGCTGGCCCACATTACAGTAAGCATTGGTGAATCGCAGATATCAGATCAGTTGTAATGTTATTTATGGTATC
Organism: Dallia pectoralis; assembly: GCA_029465975.1. Taxonomy (NCBI): domain Eukaryota; kingdom Metazoa; phylum Chordata; class Actinopteri; order Esociformes; family Umbridae; genus Dallia; species Dallia pectoralis. The sequence goes on from CM055756.1 coordinate 5,262,440, forward strand.
AATACCCAACAGAATTACAAATTAAACGATACACAATAATTAATTTATTGTTTTAAGAAAATCAAAAACATGTACTGAGTTTTTTGGACCCTTTAAAAGTGTATTGGATTATGTGACGCGAAGAAGTTGATAAAAAAGGCGCAAGCGAATATTGCTCTTATTTTACATGAGTTGCAATGAGGATAACATCCTCAAATGTGAAAACAGCAATGCATTTTCATAACTATTTGTTGTTATAAGCCGATGACATCCTTACATCCAACACATCAGGGAATTGATTGGTCAGATAAAATGGTAAATATTACGTTGTACAGAGTAGTAAGTAGCGGTGGCTGGTGGCTATGTGGTTAGAGCATCTGCCCGGTTTGGCATCTATATCACCATTAGTTTCCTATCAGACATAAGCCTCTGGCACCAAATGGTTTATTGTAGGTGTTCCAGAGTTTATTACAGATGGGCTGTTACAGATGGCTGTCATATATGTGCTGTTATAGATGTGCTGTTATAGATGTGCTGTTATAGATGTGCTGTTATAGATGTGCTGTAATAGATGTGCTGTCATAGATGTGCTGTCATAGATGGGCTGTCATAGATGGGCTGTCATAGATGTGCTGTCATAGATGTGCTGTCATAGATGTGCTGTCATAGATGTGCTGTTATAGATGTGCTGTCATAGATGTGCTGTCATAGATGTGCTGTCATAGATGTGCTGTCATAGATGTGCTGTTATAGATGTGCTGTTATAGATGTGCTGTTATAGATGTGCTGTTATAGATGTGCTGTCATAGATGTTCTGTCATAGATGTGCTGTCATAGATGTGCTGTCACAGATGTGCTGTCACAGATGTGCTGTCACAGATGGGCTGTCATAGATGGGCTGTCATAGATGTGCTGTCATAGATGTGCTGTCATAGATGTGCTGTCATATATGTGCTGTTATAGATGTGCTGTTATAGATGTGCTGTCATAGATGTGCTGTCATAGATGTGCTGTCATAGATGTGCTGTCATAGATGTGCTGTCATAGATGTGCTGTTATAGATGTGCTGTTATAGATGTGCTGTCATAGATGTGCTGTCATAGATGTGCTGTCATAGATGTGCTGTCACAGATGTGCTGTCACAGATGTGCTGTCACAGATGTGCTGTCATAGATGTGCTGTCATAGATGTGCTGTCATAGATGTGCTGTTATATATGTGCTGTAATAGATGTGCTGTCATAGATGTGCTGTCATAGATGTGCTGTTATAGATGTGCTGTCACAGATGGGCTTTCACAGATGTGCTGTCACAGATGTGCTGTCACAGATGTGCTGTCATAGATGTGCTGTCATAGATGTGCTGTTATAGATGTGCTGTAATAGATGTGCTGTCATAGATGTGCTGTCATAGATGTGCTGTCATAGATGTGCTGTTATAGATGTGCTGTCACAGATGGGCTTTCACAGATGTGCTGTCACAGATGTGCTGTCACAGATGTGCTGTCACAGATGTGCTGTCATAGATGTGCTGTCATAGATGTGCTGTCATAGATGTGCTGTCATAGATGTGCTGTCATAGATGTGCTGTCATAGATGTGCTGTCATAGATGTGCTGTCATAGATGTGCTGTCACAGATGTGCTGTCACAGATGTGCTGTCATAGATGTGCTGTCATAGATGTGCTGTCATAGATGTGCTGTCATAGATGTGCTGTCACAGATGGGCTTTCACAGATGTGCTGTCACAGATGTGCTGTCACAGATGTGCTGTCATAGATGTGCTGTCATAGATGTGCTGTTATATATGTGCTGTCATAGATGTGCTGTCATAGATGTGCTGTCACAGATGTGCTGTCACAGATGGGCTGTCACAGATGTGCTGTCACAGATGTGCTGTCATAGATGTGCTGTCATAGATGTGCTGTAATAGATGTGCTGTTATATATGTGCTGTCATAAATGTGCTGTTATAGATGTGCTGTTATAAACTCTAGGCTGTTACACAGATGATATTGCTATACTGAATGAGAGGTTTCATGCTCACCTATCTCCTCCTGACCGTGAGGTGGTGGTTGTAGTGACTGGGTCTGGACCTGGCCTTCTGCATTCTGCTGCTCCTGCAGACTCTGGACTCGGTCAACTGAGATGCCGCTGTTGTTCTGTAGTTTTTCCCCGTCCGGCGTCATCGTCTGGTTGGCTGCTGTGGCCTGGCGGTTGTTTACCGGCTGCTTATTCTGCTTACAACTGTTCCACCTGGGAAGGCAGAAAGTGAGTCATGTCTGAAACTAGGCGCTCGATTGTAAAGTCTGGAACATGTGTATTATATTCCGGTTACCATAGGGATTCCTGACACGCTACTAACAGGAGATAACACAATGCTCTGAGAGTTGCAAAAATGAAATTATTAAATTGAACTGGATTTGAAAAGATAAATGGAAGAATACAACTATTAGAAGGACTTAGATATAATTTAACTACAGACAATTACTCAGACAAATTATGATTAAATTAGTGCTACTCTTCTGAGCAAATACAATTTAGGCCGACTTCTAATTAATTACCACATGTTAGGCATCTTTGATAAAAGCAAGTGTGTTACATGACCTTCAGTAGTTCAAGTTAATACTGAAAAATAATATACGTATATCTGCATAAAGATTTAAACAAACTAAGATTTAAATAACATCATTATATTGCCAAGTCTAGATTCCAGGAAAATGTATTATTCCTTCTTTTTAAGAAGTTGCTAAAATTTTATGTAATAAAATATAGAAATTAAAACGAGGACGGTTATTCTGGTTAGATGCCCTGGGGAATAAAGCACGCGTTTACGTTTTATCTGAAGATCGGCTTGCATAAATCCAGCAGCCAATCTTTATTGAAATGTGTGATGCTAGAGAAATAGTTTTGGGGAATTCGCTCACAATTATATAAAGAATGAACGAGGAGTAATTGTTTATTAAATGTCTGTAAATGTACGTAATGTTTTCTCCAGCTAGCAGCCTTCTGCTTTAATGTAGCTAATCAATTCAGTCAATATAACGAATGAATCAACACCATTTGAAAAGCTGCTCTGTGCCTTTTTATACCAATGAAAGGAGTCAGATTCGAATGTAGCCACGACTCACGAGTCATATTCCAAAAGGGCCATGTTTTCGGATCGATGCTGGACGCTACCTTGTCTTGTGACACAGTGTATCTGAATCGGTTTGTTTGTCTGTTTCACGTTCCACGAGTCGCACAAGTAGAGAACACAAGAAAAATGACTGAAATGCTTTTATTTTGCCGGTTCCTAAGCGAAAGTTTGTCAGCGTCATATCTAATGCGTGATAAGTGAACGACCTCTGTCATGCATTATGTTGAAATAGTGTGACCTCTGAAATACATTAGGGTGCTTTGGACTGCGTGTGTTTATATGTGTGTGTAATTATGTGTCGTAACTGGGTCAGTGTCTGGCCACACACAGCCCTCTCCAACTGCATCATGGGTCTCTTTAGCCAGGGGCTACATCGCTCAAACAAACCTGCCTGTCAATCACCAATCCAGACAGCTGTCTAGTTTTATTCTCCCTGCTTTTTTTTGCTGCTATCCATGTGATATCTAGTCACATCCATGTGATATCTAGTCACATCCATGTGATATCTAGTCACATCCATGTGATATCTAGTCACATCCATGTGATATCTAGTCACATCCATGTGATATCTAGTCACATCCATGTGATATCTAGTCACATCCATGTGATATCTAGTCACATCCATGTGATATCTAGTCTCATCCATGTGATATCTAGTCACATCCATGTGATATCTAGTCTCATCCATGTGATATCTAGTCTCATCCATGTGATATCTAGTCTCATCCATGTGATATCTAGTCACATCAATGTGATATCTAGTCACATCCATGTGATATCTAGTCACATCCATGTGATATCTAGTCACATCCATGTGATATCTAGTCACATCCATGTGATATCTAGTCACATCCATGTGATATCTAGTCTCATCCATGTGATATCTAGTCTCATCCATGTGATATCTAGTCTCATCCATGTGATATCTAGTCTCATCCATGTGATATCTAGTCACATCCATGTGATATCTAGTCACATCCATGTGATATCTAGTCACATCCATGTGATATCTAGTCACATCCATGTGATATCTAGTCTCATCCATGTGATATCTAGTCACATCCATGTGATATCTAGTCACATCCATGTGATATCTAGTCTCATCCATGTGATATCTAGTCTCATCCATGTGATATCTAGTCTCATCCATGTGATATCTAGTCTCATCCATGTGATATCTAGTCTCATCCATGTGATATCTAGTCTCATCCATGTGATATCTAGTCTCATCCATGTGATATCTAGTCTCATCCATGTGATATCTAGTCTCATCCATGTGATATCTAGTCTCATCCATGTGATTTCTACTCCTTTACATAGAATATATTCTCCTATCCATGTTGTATCTGTATCTGCTCCTATCCATGTGATATCTGCTCGTATCCATGTTGTATCTGTATCTGCTCCTATCCATGTGATATCTACTCGTATCCATGTTGTATCTGTATCTGCTCCTATCCATGTGATATCTACTCGTATACATGTCATATCTGCTCCTATCCATGTGATATCTACTCGTATACATGTTATATCTGCTCCTATCCATGTTGTATCTGTATCTGCTCCTATCCATGTGATATCTACTCGTATACATGTTATATCTGCTCCTATCCATGTTGTATCTGTATCTGCTCCTATCCATGTGATATCTACTCCTATCCATGTTGTATCTGCTCGTATCCATGTTGTATCTGTATCTACTCCTATCCATGTGATATCTGCTCGTATCCATGTTGTATCTGTATCTACTCCTATCCATGTTGTATCTATATCTGCTCCTATCCATGTTATATCTGCTCTTATCCATGTGATATCTGCTCGTATACATGTTGTATCTGTATCTGCTCCTATCCATGTTGTATCTATATCTGCTCCTATCCATGTTATATCTGCTCCTATCCATGTTGTATCTGTATCTGCTCCTATACAATATGTGCTCGTATCCATGTGATATCTGCTCGTATACATGTTGTATCTGTATCTGCTCCTATCCATGTTATATCTGCTCCTATCCATGTTGTATCTGTATCTGCTCCTATCCATACAATATGTGCTCGTATCCATGTGATATCTACTCCCATCTACTTGATATCTGCTTCTATACACACATGTGATTTTTGGCACCTATTCATGTGATATTTGTTTGTATCTCATATTAAGTCATTGTGTCTGTCCCACTTTATGCTCTTCACCTTTTGAAGACGATGTAGGCCACCAGTCCCACCACCACAGCAGCCAGGATGGAGCAGTAAATGGGGATGAGGTTCTCGTTGAAGCCCTGTCCAATGAAGCGAGGGTAGCCGGGCCGGGCAGTGGTGGTCTCCGCCCCCGGGGAGGGGCTACTGGAGCCATCGGGCATGAGGCCGTCTGTAATGGAGGGAGGAGACGGGTCCTGGGGAGTGGTGGAAGACATGTAGGTCGGGAGGAGCGGATCTGATGAGAGAGGAGGACGAGACGGAGGAGAAGACACATATCAGGCAGGTGATTCTGAGAGGAGGTCATTTATGGTCACACACAATTAACCAGAAGTAATAGGCAATTTAGGAATACATCATAGAGTGTTCTTGGCAATTACATAATGCCTTCATGAAATCAACTCACTGTAGTCCAGTTAGACAATACGGAAGTTGTCTAACACACCTGTAGTCCAGTTAGCACACCAGTCTAACACACCTGTAGTCCAGTTAGCACACCAGTCTAACACACCTGTAGTCCAGTTAGCACACCGGTCTAACACATCTGTAGTCCAGTTAGCACACCGGTCTAACACATCTGTAGTCCAGTTAGCACACCGGTCTAACACATCTGTAGTCCAGTTAGCACACCGGTCTAACACACCTGTAGTCCAGTTAGCCCACCAGTCTAACACATCTGTAGTCCAGTTAGCACACCGGTCTAACACATCTGTAGTCCAGTTAGCACACCGGTCTAACACACCTGTAGTCCAGTTAGCACACCAGTCGAACACACCTGTAGTCCAGTTAGCCCACCAGTCTAACACATCTGTAGTCCAGTTAGCACACTGGTCTAACACAAATGTAGCCCAGTTAGCACACTGGTCTAACACATCTGTAGTCCAGTTAGCACACTGGTCTAACACATCTGTAGTCCAGTTAGCACACCGGTCTAACACACAGCAGGAATCTCTAACTATAACTGTATACAGTATGTATTGTGAAAATAGATTTGTCAAGGAAGTCTAGTTGTTTAGTCACAATGTCTCTAAGCAGATGTTTGACCACATGTGAATGCTTGTTCTAAATGGCAGATGGGTTGCTATCTGTTGAGAGGACGGTGCTTCTAGAGGGGTTGAGGGCCTGGGAGACGTTAAAGGATTGGAAAATATATAACGTGCGAACTGTCAAAGCACAAAAACCTCAGAACTAAAGAAAGCCACAAAATACACGCGTGCGTGCGTGCGTGCGTGAATAGTCTGCTACTGGAGATGTCTAATTCCCTAAAGAGCAGTCATTCATATATCAGTGGGAAGACATGCCTTTGTAATCCTCAGTACATTTCTGTCCCTCCCTCTATATCGCTGTGCACTTCAGATGCTGTTTGCAAATAGCATGTTTGGGAATGACCCTGTTTTAAATAAGGGACAATATATGTATACTATATACATATTTATATATATATTCTCTTTTTGCTGTCTGTCTTTACTATTCATTGTATGCTCAACACTCAAAGCCTTTTTCCCAGTGTGCCAGGGATTTGAGCCAACACTCCCATCATTGATTATAAATCACTACATTTTAGAACCTCCACTGTTTTTTATAAATAGGTTAAAATACCATCAACGTTCTTGATGTACTTACCAATATTGATATAAAATGCATTAGAAAATTCTTTGCACATTTCTACAAATGCTAAAATCTTGGGAAGGACAGATATGTACTGAGGATTACAAAGGTGTCACGGATTGACCGGCGTAGTGTGGTAAAAGCCATGTGCAGAGTCCAATGATCCGTTTAAATAAGGTTTATAAAATCAAAACAAACCGTGACAAAGGCAAACAAGGAAGTGAATCACCGAATTACTGTGTAGCCACGCCCCCACACCACTCGTGACAAAAGGCATGTCTTCCCATTGATCAAAACAGCTTCTTAATGTAATATATTTCTGCGGGAGTTAATTGTTCGGGAATAGGATGGCCTGCGAGGCCATATTTATATGGGCTTAACATTCCTCATAAACATTTTCCGCCATGACTCCTTCGGAATGCAATCTTTAGAATGCTAATAGCAAGAACAAAGGGACTTTTTGTGGGAATACTACCACACATGTGATGTAACGTGGCCAGCATAAACTCAATCCATCCTTTAGTTTGCTTTGATGCTGTTTTGTGCTGCGCTGTTGAAATTGAAACAATACAGTCAGATTCTAACGAGGCGAACTTTCGGGGAAAGTCTGAAAACTATAAAGAAACGGCTGAAGTGATAACGACATCACCTGCTAATCGTTAAAGACGCAGTGACGTAGAAAATGGCAGTTAAAAGTCAGAAATTCGGTCGGTTTACAGTTTGCCAAAAAAGCTGCGGACCGCGACGGTAAAGAATTTACGCGTACTTGTGTCAGCGTTCTGTTGAACCGATTGATTTAATGCGTCGTTTAAATGATTTATAGTGATGGCGGTCTTATGGCGCTGGTTTGTTTCATTCTGCAGCTTGTTAAGAAATAGACGCCACCTGGCCATTTCCTCGGCGGTGACAGGGCATTTGTTAACCCATCAGAAAGGATTGATTTACTGAAACTGAAGATACTTCCACACTGGACACTTCCTGGACACTTCCCACACACAGCCCGGTCTCACCAAAAACCTCCCTATTTAAAGGCGCGATATCGATCGGAGGGAATTATTCCAGGCCAAGGTCGGGTCAGAAGGGCGTGCCTCCTGGGATCGGTGGTTACGTTGGCAGGCTCTTAGGCTGAATGCAGGTGTTACTGTACATCTCGCTTGACCTTTCAGGAAGCAGGGTTCCTCTTTCGTTTCGGTCGACTTATCTGTTACGCTCGTTTCAGCGTGACAATGATAACTAGGGAGAAGACCTCAAACGTGACATTTGAACAACACCGAAAATGGATTTGCGCCTTCACGCTCCAAGTCCAACAGGGCAGGCCGTGGCGATGTCAGCCATACGGTGCCACAGTGACCGCGCACAAACACCAATTATTCACACTCCTGGAGCCAAGATGGGTGAATTATGATACTCTCAAAGATTTTTCTCTGAGGTGAGCGCAGTACATCAGTGACTCAGCACACTGCCACCGCAAAAATACTATTTTTTCCACCTTCCACCTCCTATTCCACATCTTTCTCTACATCTTTCTTTCTCACGCAGTAGTTCACTCGTATTACTCATATTTGTCAGCCGTTGCTGAGGTAAAATCTAAGACTGTTAATTGTAGTAAATAAACCTGTGGCACCAGTGCCCGATTCAGTCAGCTAAGTCACCCAAAAGCAGCCGGGGTTTAATTGTTCTATTTCACCTTCACTGGATTTTAAACGCCTCAGAAACAAATAAAAGCACGCTGGGTTTTTATGAGCCCAGGCACGTGAATAAATGTTTATTAGGGATTAAAGGAGAGAGAAAAATATCTATTATTTGATTTTTTATTTTTTTATTTCCTGGGCCTCATCTACAATTGTAGGCATATTCTTTTGTCATGTCATCATGCCAAGTTTGGGCGGTGGTCAGTAATCAGACACACCACACGCACAATGGCCTCTCTATCAGAGAAAACGGCCCCCTGTCTCAACTGCCTCTGTATCGGCTTCAGAACCGTTCAAGACACACGCACCCCTCTCTCTCTCCAGACGAATTAAACCTATGGGGTGTTTAACTCTCTGAAGAGGGTGCCTTGATAGGGAGAGTTAAGGAACATACACAGCAGACAGACAGACAGCAGACAGACACACAGCAGGCAGACAGCAGGCAGACACACAGCAGACAGCAGGCAGACACACAGCAGGCAGACAGTAGGCAGACAGCAGGCAGACACACAGCAGACAGACAGACAGACAGCAGACACACAGCAGACAGACAGACAGACAGACAGACAGACAGCAGACAGACACACAGCAGGCAGACAGCAGGCAGACACACAGCAGACAGACAGACAGCAGACAGACACACAGCAGGCCGACAGCAGACAGACAGCAGGCAGACACACAGCAGACAGACAGACAGCAGACAGACACACAGCAGGCCGACAGCAGACAGACAGCAGGCAGACACACAGCAGACAGACAGACAGCAGACAGACACACAGCAGGCAGACAGCAGGCAGACAGCAGGCAGACACACAGCAGACAGACAGACAGACAGACAGCAGACAGACACACAGCAGGCCGACAGCAGACAGACAGCAGGCAGACAGCAGACAGACAGACAGACAGACAGACACACAGCAGACACACAGCAGACAGCAGCAGACAGACACATAGCAGACAGACAGACAGGCAGCGTGGGGGAGTAGACAGATATATACTGAGACTTGGGAATACAAGCTCCTCCCAACTTCCTGCTAAATGTCTGACCACATTAAATAAACATATTTAATTCAGATCATACATGTAGATATTTGTTTGACGAAATACATATGTTCAATCAGAGCAGCAATAGTTCTGTTCACTGCCATGAGGCATAGGGGTGCCAGGGGAACACGAACAACATTGCTAAGTTAACCCATATTCATTCAGTACTTTTTATTGTATTTTCTCTCATAACTATTTGCACATTTCCACTACACTACATAGGCTAAATATTACATTCAGAATGCATTTATTCTTATGAAAATGTGTTTGTAATGATTACTTTAAATTGAATATTGTCTTTTTGTTATCATTCATTATTTCCCAATTGCTTTGGCAAATGAACAAATGTCATAAGCCTTGACATTTAGTGGGGGGATATAAAGACACAGACAGACAGAGTGGTGATATAAAGACACAGACAGACAGTGTGGTGATATAAAGACACAGACAGACAGAGTGGTGATATAAAGACACAGACAGACAGTGTGGTGATATAAAGACACAGACAGACAGGATGGTGATATAAAGACACAGACAGACAGAGTGGTGATATAAAGACACAGACAGACAGAGTGGTGATATAAAGACACAGACAGACAGTGTGGTGATATAAAGACAGAGACAGACAGAGTGGTGATATAAAGACACAGACAGACAGGATGGGGGGATGAAGAGAGAGAGAGAGAAACAGGGAAAGTGTGGTTAGTAACGGGAGAGAAGAGGCGAGCGGATGGAGCAGTTGATGAACAGAAGCTCTGCTGTTAAGTGCTCTGATTAGCTGGAGTAATTACACTGCAGCAGTGAAGGCATTGAACAGCCCCCCTCCTCCCCATATCTCCTCTGTTCCCCCCGCTCTAACCACTCAGGGTTGCTTAGAGAAAGGAGAGGAGAAGAGAGAGGCTACAAAGAGAGAGAGAGTCAGGGAGAGATAAGGTCAGAGAGACAAGCTCTTTATCCCACTTTTTCTTCGAAGAGCCTGGCAGTGATAGACAGAGTGATGAAAAACTTAGTGCCTATTGAATTGTGTAATAACCTTGTCACACTCGCGGACTCCCACGCCACGGAGCAGGTTAGGGAGGTGCGGTAGGAGGAGAACACACAAATTGTGAGGCGAGAGAAAAACAGAAAGACGCGAGGTCAAAGAGGAACGGAAAAAGACGTGACACGCGAGAAAGGAACAGAAACACGCGAGTGAGACGAGAGAGGAACAGAGAAACGCATGAGGTGAGAGAGGAACAGCAAAATGCGACGTGAAAAAAAACCCAGAGAGAGTTGCGGCGGATTAATCAAACGCACCGCGCCTGACCACTGCTGCTGATGAAGCAACCTAGAGCAAAGAGGTCACAAGCAATCTCTCTTCCACCACCACCAGCGAGACAAGAAATGATTGTGGATCAAAGGAAATAGTGGGAACGTGCACCCATTCATACTGACTATAGGCGAACGTGCGCAGAAATGTTCCTCTGTGTTTACACCAGCGGGGAATTAACACGGTCCGTACACGCCCAGACTGACCCAAAGAAAGTCTGTCAATGCCCCTCTTTCTTCGGGAGGCGGAACAGATTAGCCACGGGCCCTGGAGATCTCCTAAATGCTCTACAGCTGCTACGTTGAGGGCATCTTGACTGGCTGCATCATGTCGTCCGATTCACAGGGCGGCTGCATCGTCGGGGTCACACACACGACACACTCGTGCGTACGTTCCAAAGCACACGCATCTAACACACACACACTTCCGCCCATCCATACACACCATGACACACTGACACTGAGAGAAGATGTGAGCTGAGAGGACAGATGGGTGATTCTCACGAAATCCAGATTTAGAAGGTGTCCAGCATCAGAATTTTTAAAATGCCCTTGAAGCCAATTTTCTTTTTGCACATATAAGATTAAGGTCGGAACTTACTTTAACCATTATTTTTAGAAGATTAAAAAAATATTTCCTGTATAATTATTTACATTTTTTAGATGAAGTCCATAAAAGATTATCATTACCGCAACATGACATGACATTAAATATATGGTTAGAAAATTGTATTTTTGGCTAATGTTAAAGTAGACTTTTATTTCTCATGCTCAAAGCTATGTAAAACTCTGGAGAGATTACTTTTTCGTATTTATTATTTTTAGTAATTTCCTTATTTTCTCTCATTACCGAAACATACGTGATGATTTACAATTTCTTTTATTTAATTGCTTTACTAATAGATAACATACACGTTTGTTATGTAGCAGTGTCACGACTCGTCGGGTGTAGTGTGGATGAAGCCATGTGCAGAGTCGTATATCCGTTTGGGTCAGGTTTATTTAAAGGACAGCAAACTCAAAACAAACCGTAAACGGCGACAAAAACACGTACTGGTCGAAAGAAAGGAAAATGCGCATATAGCGACTTAAAACAAGCACCTTCAAACAACAATTCTAACGTGTTACAAAAACACTCACCTCTACAAACAATGTGACATGTAACAATGCGAAGCAACGAGTGCACTGCTCGCGACCCTCTTATATCCCATTGATTATAAGTGCAAACAGCCGTGAGACAAACGTAAACACGGAAGTGAAACAAGGAAGTGCATCACCGAAATATGTCCGTGTAGCAACGCCACCACACCAATCGTGACAGTATCCCCCACTAAAAGGCTAGCTCCCCAGATAGCCGAACGGAAACACAAAACCAAAACAAGGGAGCAACAGGGAGAGAACCCGCAGTCAAACCCAAAAGGGTCAGTCCAGGACCGCAGGTCCAGCCCTGAAAAGGCCTCGGTGGCTGAGAGGCCGCCATCTAGTGCGGCTGAGAGACCGCCATCTAGTGCGGCAGAGAGACCGCCATCTAGTGCGGCTGAGAGTCCGCCATCTTGTGCGGCCCAGAGTCCGCCATCTTGTGCGGCCCAGAGTCCGCCATCTTGTGCGGCTCAGAGTCCGCCGTCGTGGGCGACGTGGTGGCGGAGGCCATCGTGGGCGGTGTCGTGGCGGCGGCCATCGTGAGCGGTGTCGTGGCGGCGGCCATCGTGAGCGAGTCGTGGCGGCGGCCATCGTGAGCGTAGTCGTGGCGGCGGCCATCGTGAGCGTAGTCGTGGCGGCGGCCATCGTGAGCGTAGTCGTGGCGGCGGCCATCGTGAGCGTAGTCGTGGCGGCGGCCATCGTGAGCGTAGTCGTGGCGGCGGCCATCGTGAGCGTCGTCGTGGCGGCGGCCATCGGGAGCGTAGTCGTGGCGGCGGCCATCGGGAGCGTAGTCGTGGCGGCGGCCATCGTGAGCGTAGTCGTGGCGGCGGCCATCGTGAGCGTCGTCGTGGCGGCGGCCATCGTGAGCGTCGTCGTGGCGGCGGCCATCGTGAGCGTAGTCGTGGCGGCGGCCATCGTGAGCGTAGTCGTGGCGGCGGCCATCGTGAGCGTAGTCGTGGCGGCGGCCATCGTGAGCGTAGTCGTGACGGCGGCCATCGTGAGCGTAGTCGTGGCGGCGGCCATCGTGAGCGTCGTCGTGGCGCGGCTTTCGTGGTCGGCGGCGATGCGGCAGCCAGTGTGGGCGGCGATGCGGCAGCCAGTGTGGGCGGCGATGCGGCAGCCAGTGTGGGCGGCGATGCGGCAGCCAGTGTGGGCGGCGATCATGCGGCAGCCAGTGTGGGCGGCGATGCGGCAGCCAGTGTGGGCGGCGATGCGGCAGCCATTGTGGGCGGCGATGCGGCAGCCATTGTGGACACTGGCGTGACGGTGGCAGCCATCTTGGGCGCTGGCGGAACGACGGCAGCCATCTTGGGCGCTGGCGTGACAGCCACAGCCATCTTGAGCGCTGGCGTGACGGCGGGAGCCATCGTGGGCGCTGGCGTGACGGCAACAGCCATCTTGAGCGCCGGCGGGACGACGGCAGCCATCTTGGGCGCTGGCGGGACGGCGGGAGCCATCGTGGACGCTGGCGTGACGGCGGCAGCCATCTTGAGCGCCGGCGGGACGACGGCAGCCATCTTGAGCGCTGGCGTGACGGCAACAGCCATCTTGAGCGCTGGCGGGACGGCGGGAGCCATCGTGGACGCTGGCGTGACGGCGGCAGCCATCTTGGGCGCTGGCGGGACGACGGTAGCCATCTTGGACGCTGGCGTGACGGCGGGAGCCATCGTGGGCGCTGGCGTGACGGCAACAGCCATCTTGAGCGCCGGCGGGACGACGGCAGCCATCTTGAGCGCTGGCGTGGCGGCAACAGCCATCTTGAGCGCTGGCGGAACGGCGGGAGCCATCGTGGGCGCTGGCGTGACGGCAACAGCCATCTTGAGCGCCGGCGGGACGACGGCAGCCATCTTGAGCGCTGGCGTGACGGCGACAGCCATCTTGAGCGCTGGCGTGACGGCAACAGCCATCTTGAGCGCTGGCGGGACGGCAACAGCCATCTTGAGCGCCAGCGGGACGACGGCAGCCATCTTGGGCGCTGGCGTGACGGCAACAGCCATCTTGAGCGCTGGCGGGACGGCGGGAGCCATCGTGGACGCTGGCGTGACGGCACCAGCCCTCTTGAGCGCTGGCGGGACGGCGGGAGCCATCGTGGGCGCTGGCGTGACGGTGGCAGCCATCTTGGGCGCTGGCGGGACGACGGCAGCCATCTTGAGCGCTGGCGTGACAGCAACAGCCATCTTGAGCGCTGGCGGGACGACGGCAGCCATCTTGAGCGCTGGCATGGTGGCAACCATCTCGGGCGCAGGCGTGGTGGCGACCATCTCAGGCGCTGGCTCTTGGAAATCCAGCCATGTCCTCCACCACGTCCTAATAACAGCCGAGGGCTGATCATCCAACCCCTCCGGGGGTTTTTCTGTCCCTGATGTCGGTGGCCGAAAAGGGTCTTCCCACTGCGGGGTTTGTGGCTGTAGCTCCAGCCATGTCCTCCACCACGTCCTAATAACAGCCGAGGGCTGATCATCCACCCCTCCGGGGTTTTTCTGTCCCTGTCGTCGGCGGCAGAAAAGGGTCTTCCCACGGCGGGGGTAGTGGCTGTAGCTCCAGGGGTTTCCCTCCCCCTGTCTGCAGCCCCGGAGCAGTGGGTGGCCGTTCCTGCAGCACCAGGACCGTGGGTGCTCTCTCCGCGGTCCTCCCGGAACACCTCCTTAGCTCCCCCCCAAAAACCTTCTTGGGACGCCTTCGGGGTGCCCTCTTGCCTTCCTCCGGGAGGGACCGCGGACCCGATGTAATCGGCCCTGATAGCTGCATCGGTGGCTCATACCCGAAGTAAGCACGGAGGCGCCTATACTCCTCTTCGGGCGTCTCCGGCTTACCCCAGTCCCACTGCTCCGTGGTGCGACGGTGAGCTTCATCCTTCGGGGCGCTATAGCTTGCCCCCCCGAGGAATCCACTCACCGTCTGCTGGCTCCGCTGGCTTCTTTGTGGGCTTCGCATTCTGTCACGACTCGTCGGGTGTAGTGTGGATGAAGCCATGTGCAGAGTCGTATATCCGTTTGGGTCAGGTTTATTTAAAGGACAGCAAACTCAAAACAAACCGTAAACGGCGACAAAAACACGTACTGGTCGAAAGAAAGGAAAATGCGCATATAGCGACTTAAAACAAGCACCTTCAAACAACAATTCTAACGTGTTACAAAAACACTCACCTCTACAAACAATGTGACATGTAACAATGCGAAGCAACGAGTGCACTGCTCGCGACCCTCTTATATCCCATTGATTATAAGTGCAAACAGCCGTGAGACAAACGTAAACACGGAAGTGAAACAAGGAAGTGCATCACCGAAATATGTCCGTGTAGCAACGCCACCACACCAATCGTGACAAGCAGACCTTAAATAAGTAGTGTTGTATAAAACGTATATACATTTTAAAACAAAATATGATTATCTTATTATCACTTAATTGGTAAAAAAGATACATGTTGCGGTAATGAAAATGCCATTTCGGTAATGAGGATCATTGTTTCGGAAATGAGATTTAGCTCACACATTCACTGTTGACAAAGGGGTTTGATGCCTACATATTTAAAACACATACAATTTTTTAAAGAACATTTATTTCCCTCGTCATTATTCACATTATATTTTTCCCTATTATCACCCTGTCCCCTGACCTCTCTCTCCTTTTCCTATTATCACCCTGTCCCCTGACCTCTCTCTCCTTTCCCTATTATCACCCTGTCCCCTGACCTCTCTCTCCCTATTATCACCCTGTCCCCTGACCTCTCTCTTTCCCTATTATCACCCTGTCCCCTGACCTCTCTCCCTATTATCACCCTGTCCCCTGACCTCTCTCCCTATTATCACCCTGTCCCCTGACCTCTCTCTCCTTTCCCTATTATCACCCTGTCCCCTGACATCTCTCTCCTTTCCCTATTATCACCCTGTCCCCTGACCTCTCTCTCCCTATTATCACCCTGTCCCCTGACCTCTCTCTTTCCCTATTATCACCCTGTCCCCTGACCTCTCTCCCTATTATCACCCTGTCCCCTGACCTCTCTCCCTATTATCACCCTGTCCCCTGACCTCTCTCTCTTTTCCTATTATCACCCTGCCCCCTGACCTCTCTCTCCCTATTATCACCCTGTCCCCTGACCTCTCTCTCCTTTCACAATTATCACCCTGTCCCCTGACCTCTCTCTCTCTCTCCCTATTATCACCCTGTCCCCTGACCTCTCTCTCCTTTCCCTATTATCACCCTGACCCCTGACCTTTCCTTTCCCTATTATCACCCTGACCCCTGACCTCTCTCTCCTTTTCCTATTATCACCCTGTCCCCTGACCTCTCTCTCTCCCTATTATCACCCTGTCCCCTGACCTCTCTCTCCTTTCCCTATTATCACCCTGACCCCTGACCTTTCTCTCCTTTCCCTATTATCACCCTGTCCCCTGACCTCTCTCTCTCTCCTTTTCCTATTATCACCCTGTCCCCTGACCCCTCTCTCCCTCTTATCACCCTGTCCCCTGACCTCTCTCTCCTTTCCCTATTATCACCCTGCCCCTGACCTCTCTCTCCTTTCCCTATCATCACCCTGACCTCTCTCTCTCCTTTCCCTATTATCACCCTGACCCCTGACCTCTCTCTCCTTTCCCTATTATCACCCTGTCCCCTGACCTCTCTCTCCTTTCCCTATTATCACCCTGACCCCTGACCTCTCTCTCCTTTTCCTATTATCACCCTGTCCCCTGACCTCTCTCTCCCTCTTTCCCTCTTATCACCCTGTCCCCTGACCTCTCTCTCCTTTCCCTATTATCACCCTGCCCCTGACCTCTCTCTCCTTTCCCTATCATCACCCTGACCTCTCTCTCTCCTTTCCCTCTTATCACCCTGTCCCCTGACCTCTCTCTCCTTTCCCTATTATCACCCTGTCCCCTGACCTCTCTCTCCTTTCCCTTTTATCACCCTGACCCCTGACCTTTCCTTTCCCTATTATCACCCTGACCCCTGACCTCTCTCCTTTTCCTATTATCACCCTGTCCCCTGACCTCTCTCTCTCCCTATTATCACCCTGTCCCCTGACCTCTCTCTCCTTTCCCTATTATCACCCTGACCCCTGACCTTTCTCTCCTTTCCCTATTATCACCCTGTCCCCTGACCTCTCTCTCTCTCCTTTTCCTATTATCACCCTGTCCCCTGACCTCTCTCTCCCTCTTTCCCTCTTATCACCCTGTCCCCTGACCTCTCTCTCCTTTCCCTATTATCACCCTGCCCCTGACCTCTCTCTCCTTTCCCTATCATCACCCTGACCTCTCTCTCTCCTTTCCCTATTATCACCCTGACCTCTGACCTCTCTCTCCTTTCCCTATTATCACCCTGACCTCTCTCTCTCCTTTCCCTATTATCACCCTGACCCCTGACCTCTCTCTCCTTTCCCTATTATCACCCTGTCCCCTGACCTCTCTCTCTCTCTCATTTCTTCTGTAATCCTCAAGTAACACTGGATTACTGTGTATTTTCTCCCTATGCTTTACCAGCCTGTTTTTCGCTGATGCCATTTTCTTGTCAACTGTCTGTAACAAAATACACAATTGCCATCTTGAATGTAACATTTTGTAAAAAATAAAAACATTGTTTCACAGTAAAACTATGAAATGGTAAATAATATTGCATTAATAGTAGGTGGCCTATACTGCATTCACACTGCTTTTTGTGGAAGCATTTAAAAAAATAAAAAATAATTAGTGACCCCTGCTGGGGGGGTTGTAATAGCTATTTTGTTTACACAATCTGTTAAAGAACCGTTTAAGGCAAATCAAGTTTTATTGAAATGAGCAACAGTTATAGTGCACGTGCCTCCTTCATAAGTCTGTTTCTCACTACCGAAACATTGAGTATCTCCACCGCAACAGGCCTTCAATTGTTGCGGTGAATGATAGGGGTGTTGCGGAGGATGAGCGACCTTAAACATTCTTGCTAACTGTGGAAGCTAAATGAGAGTTAGCTAAACATTCCCTATCTTTTTATATTTAGACCATAATGGGGTATATAGTAATAAAAAAAATTTAACTGCAACATTTTTTACAACTTCACAAACTCATGTTTCAGTAATGAGAACTAAAAAGTCGTGTAGGTACTATGACACGCCAAATTTTTACTTTTATCTGGAGAGAAAAAATAATAACTGATTACCTGATAGCCATCTTGAGTGTCGCAGTCATTTTTGGCCCTTACAACAAATTCCTTAAAAAATGATAGTTCCTTGAGCACTTAAATAATGATTGAAAATTGTTGCGGAGGATGAGAAAATTGGTCTTCGACACATTTTAATTCCTTATTATTGTCAATACATTTACCAATGATCACCAAATACCACATGTTTCTTTACTGTAAATGTTTATAGTATAACATGCACTGAAGCTTTTTATTTTTTATATTTTTTAATTATGAATAATTTCATCTAAAAGAACCCAAATCCAGCCATGGACACGTTGCGGTAATGAGAAATTACCCATTAAATGTGGAAAAAACAACAAAATTCATATTCATGATTTCATTTGAAATCATGTGCAAAATCGTACATGAAGAGATGTTTATAACGGTATCCTTCTTATTTTGATAGGATTTACTTTTATCATCAAAATGTTTGATGACACCTCATAAGTCTAATTTCGCGAGAATCACCCAGATAGATGTGAGCCGAGAGAACAGATAGATGTGAGCCGAGAGGACAGGTAGATGTGAGCCGAGAGGACAGGTAGATGTGAGCCGAGAGGACAGGTAGATGTGAGCCGAGAGGACAGGTAGATGTGAGCCGAGAGGACAGGTAGATGTGAGCCGAGAGGACAGGTAGATGTGAGCCGAGAGGACAGGTAGATGTGAGCCGAGAGGACAGGTAGATGTGAGCCGAGAGGACAGGTAGATGTGAGCCGAGAGGACAGGTAGATGTGAGCCGAGAGGACAGGTAGATGTGAGCTGAGAGGACAGATAGATGTGAGCTGAGAGAGAGAGAGAACGTGAGCTCTGAGGTAAAGTAAGAAACATGTTGGGATAGAGCAAAAAGTGTTTGCGTCTGAATCTGTGTCCTGCTGCAGTGTTCGGTGCTCATAGAGGTCAAGTGGAGAAACCTGAGTGTTGGCATGAGAAACCCCAGCACTCCTATCGATCCTCCCGTCCACACAGAACAAGAGCGCATCTGCTGCAGAACCAGCCTCTGTCATTTCTGTTTGTGTTACACAGAATATGACTGAATGGTGCCCCAATAATGAGTTCATTATAATACATTTAAGAGTTGCTGTCACTATAACCTGTTGGCTACATTTGGATTTGATTGGACAGGCACTTTAAACACATAGGAATTAAGTCAGTTAAACATTCCTAACAGGGGCAACGCATAGAAGCTGCTAAGGGCGTGCAAGCAGATCTGTGACTGGCATCATATACCCATTAGTGGTCAAAAGGTGTTTAGCTCTCTGAAGATCATTACAAGTATACTGCGGTGAAATCTGTCTTCGCTGTTCGTACTAAATAAGTGTGTAATGAACTAGTGCGCTTCGTTACAGTGCTGACACTGGATATAGAGGGAGCACATAAAAATGTCATGGTTACTTGGAGTGGTGACTGTGATGCATTGTGGGTCTCCGCGTGGCCTGAGGAGCGCATACCACTATGACTCCTTTCACATGCGAGCCTCCCTAATATGTACAGGGCAAAGGTCACCCATTGTGTCCCTACTGTCCACAGTGCCGTCCGTGGCCGGTCGGAACGCAACACTCCTACTGGGTAACAGAGGCCCGCACAGAACCCAGGGGTCAGAGGTCAAAGGGGTCCATGTGGTGAGCTGCCTTTAACCCCACTGGTGGTCCACTGAATAGCACAAGGGCGCTCTGTAGCCTGTGCCACATCCTTCACAATAAAAGACCTGACACAGTCGCCCGTCACAGTGTGTGGGACACATGGCTCTTCTTGATTTAATTTCCGCAGACAGTACGTACGGCCGCACGCAACTCCAGCGACAGGCTGGATCTGAACTGGTTCATGTCAAAATGAACTGGGATCAGCCGGGGACAGGATAGAGAGAAGCATTCCTTTCTCTTTTCCCTCACATTGTCTCTCTTTTCTGCACTCTGCGGATATATCTATTTGTTCGTCTCTCTGTCTGTCTATCTCCCTCTCACTGAACCGAGATCGTTATCGCTGATCAGAAACAGAAGGTTGTAGCGTCTCACTCTCTTTTTATGTCGTGGTGCTTAAAAGTGGCGTGTGGGAGGTAAACTGTGTGAGAGAGGGAGGGAGGGAGAGAGAGAGGGAGGGAGGAAGGGAGAAAGGGAGAGAGAGATGGAGAGAGACGTGTTAAGGACTCATTAATGGATCCAACCGCTCCCGATCATCAGGGTTGATCTTTCCTCAGTTCCGCGGACTAAACAGCCACGACCAAGAACAGACAGAACATTAAAACAAGTAGACCAAGTCCATCTGCCTGACAAGCATGTCCAGTGTAGTACAGCAGGTGCCCTCAGGTTTATCCAAGCTCACCACACTGATCTAAGCACTCAACCCGAACAGAATCTGTGGCTTGTCAGTGTCCATGTTTCATATTCTGCAACTGTTATCTAAACCCATTATGACCTGGTTCCAAAACAAATAGCAAACCTTGCATACCTCTGTTAACGTGGTAGGAACCTTCTAGTCATACTGTGCCAAAGGTCATCTGAAAGGAGGGTTGAGAGTAATTCCATATGAAAACTGGACAAAAAAACTGATTTGGTAGATCTACAGACAATGTGATCCATTGCTTGGTTCTTTGAAGAAAGGATTATTGACAGATGTGTGTCTTTGCTCAGGTCTTTTTTTCATCGCTCCGCGAAGTTGAATATTAAGGTGCTCGTATTTCTGTAATATGAGTAACATTTGTTTTACTTTGCATAAAATGTAAAGTAAAACAAAAAACTGGATACTGATGAGCCAGAAATGTTCACGTCGTGGTTTCTTCAGGTGAAGTTCACGAATGAGCCAAGTGCAGAGGTGTAACTAGTGTTCGTGTGTAGTTATTGAATTCCAAAATAAACACAATCACTGTGAATGTGAAAAAACTAGAAAGTGAATAAAAATGAAATTGCACTATAGAGCGACTTAATACAAGCATCAAACAGCGACATATCTATAAAACAGAACACTCACCATATCAACCGAAACGTAACGTGCAAATAATGTCCCACACTGTGTAACAGGACCCAGTGACTTAAATATCAAACCTATTCACTGAAATTTTAACAGGGACCAAATGGTTGTGACCAGATGACTCGGTCAGAGCATCTCTGAAACGATCAGGTTTGTGGGTTCGTGCGCTCCCGGTCAGCAGGGGTGAGTACCCAACGACAGTGGTCAAAAGGAAACACAAAACACAAACCAGCGACGGGGTGTCGGGTGCTCAAGGCTCATCGACGCGAGAAGAATGCATTGAGAAATATCTTGTCTGGTCCCAACTGACAATAGGCATATTGTGTCCCAGAAAAGGTTAACGATGGTTGTGGAAGGAATGTGTCACATGTCATCGCACCATGCTGCATATGGGGCTGTGTCAGAGTGGTCAGAGTGCCCAGACTGACCCCTTTACACTGTCAAATGAATACCTCTGTGTCAGTGGCGCTATGGGCATAAAAGGAGAGAAAACCATGGAGTGGCCCCCATCCTCTACTGACCTAAACCCTATTGAGAACCTTTGAAGCATCCTTTAAGCAAAGGATCTGTCAGGAGGGAGGCAGTTTGCATCAAAACAGCAGCTCTGACACTGCCCTAGACACTGCTAATTTATGCTAATTTAACACACTTCCTCTATAACCCTAATCCAGCCTCTAGAGCAGGGGTGGGCAAACTAAGGCCTGCGGGCCGAATCCGGCCCTTGAGGCAATTCCATCAGGCCCACGGAAGGTATTAAAACAGTTTTGAGAGGAATTACAAAATAACTTTGCAGTCCAATTGTAATGTTTCTGAATTAAAGTTATTTAGATATAACACACCTCCAGTATATATGTTATGTGTATACATTTTAATTATTGCCCTTTTCTGGCTCAAAAATCATTTAGTATGAACAAATTACATAACAAATGTGGCCCTTCATATAATTTCAACGTGCTGATGTGGCCCCTGAGCTGAAATATTTGCCCTCCCCTGGTCTAGAGGCACACTTCCTCCATAACCCTAATCTAGCCTCTAGAGCCACACTTCCTCCATAATGCTAATCTAGCCTCTAGAGCCACACTTCCTCCATAATGCTAATCTAGCCTCTAGAGCCACACTTCCTCCATAACCCTAATCTAGCCTCTAGAGCCACACTTCCTCCATAACCCTAATCTAGCCTCTAGAGCCACACTTCCTCCATAACCCTAATCTAGCCTCTAGAGCCACACTTCCTCCATAACCCTAATCTAGCCTCTAGAGCCACACTTCCTCCATAACGCTAATCTAGCCTCTAGAGCCACACTTCCTCCATAATGCTAATCTAGCCTCTAGAGCCACACTTCCTCTATAACCCTAATCTAGCCTCTAGCGCCACACTTCCTCCATAATGCTAATCTAGCCTCTAGAGCCACACTTCCTCTATAACCCTAATCTAGCCTCTAGAGCCACACTTCCTCCCATAGTGCTAATCTAGCCTCTAGAGCCACACTTCCTCTATAACCTTAATCTAGCCTCTAGAGCCACACTTCCTCCCATAGTGCTAAACTAGCCTCTAGAGCCCCAATTCGTCTTGTATAGCCTCTCCTACATAGTTTAGCCGTAACGGTGGTGGACCTCCCAGAAGCTGTGCTTATTATCATCTGACATGGCTGATTTCATGCCATTTCCACCCAGTTGGATTTACAGCATCCAGGAAATGTTATCCAGGGTTGCAGCCTGTAGTTTCCCTTCACCACAGCGGAGGCCAGAGTGCCTTCACAGAGAACATGTCCCCCCTGGTTAGAGCGTCTAGCCGTTATGCAGAATATCTCTGTTGACAATTCTCTGCCCCTTGACCTGCGGGACTGTTTTCTCTGCTGTTTCACAATTTGACCTGCACTGGCCGCTCTGACCCCAGACGCTAGAGACGACACATGCGGAAGTCAACTGCTAACCCGCTGCTTTCACCCGGGAAAGTAAACACCGCGACAGAGACATTCTGGCCCTTTGATACGGTGAATTTAATAGAACGAGAAGGGCAAAGGTTACCATAAGTTCCTGGACATTGCCACTGGCCATGTGTGTGTGTGTGTGTGTGTGACTGCGAGCGTGTGTGTGTGCGTGCGTGGGAGTCTTACTGTGGCAGAAGGAGTCGCGGACAGGCGTGCAGGCGCTCAGCTCCACCTCGACTCCGTCGTCGCAGATGGTGCAGGGCAGACAGGGGTCCAGGGAGCTGTCCCGGTCCGAGTAGGTGTCGTCCACGCACTCCTCGCACACCGTGTCGTGGTCGTGGTCGCAGTGCGCCAGCACGCCCTGGCCGGCGGGACACAGCGTGCACGGCTCGCAGACGGCCGACACCTCGCTGAGGT
Organism: Dallia pectoralis; assembly: GCA_029465975.1. NCBI lineage: Eukaryota > Metazoa > Chordata > Actinopteri > Esociformes > Umbridae > Dallia > Dallia pectoralis. The sequence goes on from CM055756.1 coordinate 5,286,007, forward strand.
AGTAGTTGTAGTCGCAGACGCAGACGGCGTCGTTGGAGTCCGTGCACGGCGTGTGCATGCGCATCAGGCCCGTGCACATGGTGCAGGCGCTGCACGTCTCCGTGTGGCTGTAGTTCTCCGAGTACGTCTCGCCTGGAGGACAAACGGAACAGTGAGCGAGAGATCGGAACGGAGGGAGACGGGGGAGAGTGATTCGAGGGGGGACATGGAGGTGGGTGAGGAGAGAGATGAGGGAGACAGATCGGAGATTGGGCAGATGATTTGGGCGCTCGTGTTCAGGTTGTCGTGTTCAGGTTGTCGTGTTCAGGTTGTCGTGTTCAGGTTGTCGTGTTCAGGTTGTCGTGTTCAGGTGCTCGTGTTCAGGTGCTCGTGTTCAGGTTGTCGTGTTCAGGTTGTCGTGTTCAGGTGCTCGTGTTCAGGTGCTAGTGTTCAGGTGCTCGTGTTCAGGTGCTCGTGTTCAGGTGCTAGTGTTCAGGTGCTCGTGTTCAGGTGCTCGTGTTCAGGTGCTCGTGTTCAGGTGCTAGTGTTCAGGTGCTCGTGTTCAGGTGCTCGTGTTCAGGTTGTCGTGTTCAGGTGCTCGTGTTCAGGTGCTAGTGTTCAGGTGCTCGTGTTCAGGTTGTCGTGTTCAGGTGCTCGTGTTCAGGTGCTAGTGTTCAGGTGCTCGTGTTCAGGTGCTCGTGTTCAGGTTGTCGTGTTCAGGTGCTCGTGTTCAGGTGCTAGTGTTCAGGTGCTCGTGTTCAGGTGCTCGTGTTCAGGTGCTCGTGTTCAGGAGGTCGTCTGAAGCTGGCCCTGCATATTACTATACTGATCTCTGTACCGTACGGAGACATCTGAAGCTGACACAATGTGACCTGCTCTCACCATATACCACGTTGCTCTAACTTACCAGACAATTAGATGGCCTAATACAATATACATATCAAGCTGAGTTCGGCACATAAGGACACTGATTATTCAACGCAAGTGCAGGACGCGAAAACCTGAGATAAATGTTGTTAGACAGACAGCAGCAATGGTTACTATGAGCTAAGCTAGTATTAGATCCACTCCCTGATCCAGATTTAATCACTATTATTTAGTTCCATCGGTAGACTTCAGGAATTTGTGTTACCTGACAAAACTGAGTCATGAATCACCCGAGGTTTTTTCATTCTGAGAGGTCTAAACTGTACAAAGTCATCCATTAATATTGCATGGTCTTATAGAATTATTTCCAGATATATTTGGACCACTGATTTATTATTTATAGAGTATGTTATTTTAGTGGCAGTAGGAGATGAGAATACAAGCGAATAGAGAGGCTGGTCTGACTGGCTGGTTGTTTAGCGTGATGAGGAGAGGCTGGTCTGACTGGCTGGTTGTTTAGCGTGATGAGGAGAGGCTGGTCTGACTGGCTGGTTGTTTAGGGTGATGAGGAGAGGCTGGCCTGACTGGCTGGTTGTTTAGGGTGATGAGGAGTGGCTGGCCTGACTGGCTGGTTGTTTAGGGTGATGAGGAGTGGCTGGCCTGACTGGCTGGTTGTTTAGCGTGATGAGGAAAGGCTGGCCTGACTGGCTGGTTGTTTAGGGTGATGAGGAGAGGCTGGCCTGACTGGCTGGTTGTTTAAGGTGATGAGGAGAGGCTGGCCTGACTGGCTGGTTGTTTAGGGTGATGAGGAGTGGCTGGCCTGACTGGCTGGTTGTTTAGGGTGATGAGGAGAGGCTGGCCTGACTGGCTGGTTGTTTAGGGTGATGAGGAGAGGCTGGCCTGACTGGCTGGTTGTTTAGGATGATGAAGAAGAGGCTGGCCTGCCTGGCTGTTTGGGGACAGGGAGAAATGTTGTGCTGACAGACTAGCTGATTCAAGACAACCAGAAGATTCTGGCCTGACTGGCTGGTTGAGGACAGGGAGAAGACTGTGTGAATCCACTGGATATAGCATGTTTCCTAAACACAGAACACATTTGTATCCAGCTGTTTAGAAACTCTGCAAACATCGCAAACACTTTCTTAAATCCTTAAACTATCATACATACAGTACTCTAAATCCACCATAAATCCGGCTCACCATTTCAAAGATATTAATGCTATTGCCGATAACCAATGAGCAACGTAGCTCCGAATCCAGTTGCACATTCAAGTTGAGATTACCAAAAGACCACGACGGTGAGTGGGTCACGGAGAGAGAGGAGGCACCTTGTTTAGCCACATCAGCGTAGAGCTGATGTGTCTTTCCCTTGTTTTTACAAGCTGCCAGAGAAACATGTTTCTGTGAGTCTGCCTCTGTGCGAGAAGGCCTTGGGCGTGGGTTTTAATGTGTTCTTCTCTGTGTAGTTAGAGCGTGCCTGCTCCAGGAGCAAGAAGAAGCACTTGGTGGCAGTTGTGTTGAGCTGGAGAATGAGCGTGTGTAGATGGTGGTGTGGAATGCCCTGGAGCGACAACCCAGTGCTAGGCTTGGCTCCGGCATGTAAACACTAGCTAGAACAGAAGGTGTCTCATAGCCCCAGCACATTGTAAACAGCGGCACTCTTTACCAACAGACAATAATGGTATTATCAGAGATGCGTTAGCCACTGTCGAAACCGAAAGGGAAGTAACGGCTTGGAGGTAAATCATTAGTCCAGGGTTCCATAAAACTGTCTCGCGCTGTGATAATCAGACGTTGTTCCCGGCTGAGTTTTTATTACCTCCCACCATTTGAGGTATTGCGGGTAAACACTGAAGATTGGAAAAAGGGTTTAAATGGTAAATATGAATGGGTATAATTATCAAGAATTAGTGTGGCAGGCGGCAAAGAAACAAAAAAGACAAGAGCCTGAGGTCTCTCGACTGACTTGATAGTGAGACCGTGTGTTGACATCAGGAGCCTGGCAGTGATAGACACAGAAGCTGAGCTCTCTGTAGATGTAGAGCTACTAGATCAGGCTCTGACATTGACTGAATGAGGGGTGCCTTTGATCTGGTTGATAAACACCTGACCTTAGGATAATGTACGATTCGAAGCAGTATCACTCGCCCGGCTTTCATTTCCCCCCATTATCAGTCTTGACGGCAGAACATTTCCTCCCCCTTCACGTTCATTCCCCTCGCGCCTCTGCCTAATGCGGTCCTTACAGATGTTCCACAGGAACGTGTCTTAACGTGACGACTCGATGACACGGGACCGAGATAAGAGAGGAAGAGGGAGATACCGACGCCAGAGGCGATACACAGCCGCGTCCGTGGCCGCGCCGAACACAGAGTTTAGATAGCGTACGCGTTTCCTCCCGACCTGACCGCCAATCCTCTAGCCCTGATATCTCGACTCAATGATCACGCCAGCGGCCAGTGATTGATGCACCCGGATTGGCCAATTCAGCCGTGAGTCGTCCCTCCCCGGACCCCGGAGGGTTCTGACCCCATTAGATGAGCGTCATCAATAATGCAGGCGTGGACAACCTTAGGTTTCTCCCGCGTCCGCACTCTTCTCCGTCATCAGCACTTTCCTGAGGTCTAGATGGTTCACCGGGGCCGCGGGCCTACTCCCCGTATTAACGTGCTGTTCTGAGATCAGCCAGGACGACTGTTATTTCCGTCGGGCTCAGATGCGCAGACGCTTATCTGATATATATTGCCATTTTCGCATTGCAACTACGAGAATCCCGCGGCAACAGGGAGTGTGAATCGTTATGAGGATTTTAAGTTAACTTTAATCCATTAATGCTCTTCAGGGCTCCGTAATAAACTTGAGCAGACGTGAGTGACAGATTGTGTTTGTCTTTGAGATCTTTAAGGGTTTCTTGGACGGTGTGTCCTGGTCATGATTTAGTGGTTCACTTTACTCCACCCTCTAATGTCTGCTACATTGGCTTCATGTATTATTAACTTAATCAGTATGAAATTCCTAGGAAATTAAAGAGGGAAGTCAAATCTGGTTATAATTATGTGTTACTCTTGATGAGCCTGCCTAATTCTGTTCCGGGGTCAGTAGAATAGTGTTGTGGTTTCTGATGTAGGAACCACAGCAGACTGAAACTGTAATTTCCCCTCATAATTCGTCAGGCCTTATTTACAGACTTCATTAACTTAGGGATCTGTGCTTGTCTTGTGCTCTATCACTCACTCACTATCACTCTTGCTCACTCACTCTCATAAACATTCACACACGCACTCACTGTCTCTCTCCTGCTCATTTCCTTATTCACTATCACTGTCTTTCACTCATTCACTCTCTCATTCACTCTCTCACACTCTCTCATTCACTCTCTCACATACTCTCTCACGTACTCTCTTATTCACTCTCTTACACTCACTCATTCACTTTCTCACACACTTTCTCATGCACCCTCTCAATCACTCTCTATTTCACTCTCTCACACACTCTCTCATTCACACTCTCACACACTCTTTCACATACTCTCAATTTCACTCTCTCACACTCTCTATTTCACTCCCTCACGTACTCTCTCATTCACTCTCTCACACACTTTCTCATGCACCCTCTCAGTCACTCTCTCATTCACACTCTCACGCACTCTTTCACACACTCTCTATTTCACTCTCTCATGTACTCTCTCATTCACTCTCTCTCACACTCTCACTCACTCACTCTCTCTCTAAATCCCCAATTGCATACATCAGTAATTCTGAGGTTTTTAAATGCTTAATAGACTGGCGGGACCTTTTCACTTCCCTTCCCCAGTCTGTTCCCCTCTTCCCTTCACCAATAGGCATCTCTGGATGTGCTATGTCCCATGGCAGGCAGTGAGAGAGGAAATGGAAGGGACAGATAAATATTTCAGAGATGCTGATGCTGGCAAGAGTCTAGACCTGGGAGGATTGGAGAGGCTAGTGGGGGAAGGGTGAGGTTACCGAGACAGGAAGACTAGAGTAGAGGCAGAAAGGTCAATCCCATGTAGCCATATTTAATGGAACGAGACATGTTTTGAACTTGTTAAATATTAATACTGGTACTTTATAAAATGCTGCTTGTATCTATGTATACACTGGCTCTCATAAGAATTCAACATCAAAGCAAATGTATTTCAATGTTTTGCCGATGATTAACAATCAAATGTAAATTACGTCAAAAGTGAAAATAAAATGGGAAAAAACATGACTGGATAAGTATTCACCCAGTCACTATGACACCTAAAGGAGCTGTGGTACAATCCTCCTTCATGTTCTTTAGAAGTAATGTCATTCGTTAAATCGCCTGTGCAATTAAAGTGTTTCACATTATTGCAGATTAAATATGCGTGTCTCTGGTAGGTCGCACAGTTGGTTTGTACAATTCCTTACAAAAACAATGTAGATCAGGGGTATAAGAACATTTATATTCTTCCAGTCAACAGTAACATCCATTATAAATAAATGTACCATATATTTAAATCTGGCTAGAACAGCTCTACAGAGGTTACAGTCTCGCATGCCTGAGGTAGTATATACTGTGCATCCTGCAACTATAGCCAAGTGCAGGTGCTTCACAAAGGTGGCCTTTATGGAAAAGTGGCTAAAAGAAAGTAATTGCGGAAACATACTTACACCAGATGTCAGTTAGAGTTTGCCAAAATAAAACAGAACAAGATGCTGTGGTCGGGTGAGATTGAAATTGTGCTTGTTGGCCTGAACAAGCGATTTGACGGGCAAGCATCGAGGACTCGTGAGAAAGCGTTCTTTTTTGTTTTGCTATATTTCCTATTCAAAATAAGTTAATGTATGTTTTGAAGGAGAATAAGGACATTTTAAGAAGAACTTTTGAACAATTGTCCAGTTCTACATTCTGATCCAATAACATCTATGTCATTACGGTCCTGAACAATTTGATTTGTGTTACCTGATAATGTGCCAGTATGTGGTGTAAGGGGAGGTGTTGGTGAGTGTATGGTGGTGATGGAGGAAGAACGGGCAGTAGATCCTACAGTCTGTTACACTGGCCAGGGTCAGCCACATATTTAGAATGCTGAGCATTGCTTGATAATTGGCCATTTCACTGATCTTCATCTCAGTAAAAGTGACACCGTTCTTACGTTAATTTATTAAACAGACCCATGAAGAAGGACTGGCCCTTGACAAATCACTTGGCTTTTATCGTGAAACAGATCAGTCGAGGGAAGATTAGGATATTAGGATCTCTGCTTCTCGAACTGAGATGAAGCCAAGTGGACACAATTTCCGTCTGTATTCCGTCAATGTGTCGCCTTCCCTTAAATATTCATTGGTCTCCAGTCTTAATCACCTCCTCCATCGTTTTGTCTCTCTCTGCACTGCATTCTTCACTGTATATCAGATGAACAGCTGCTGTTGATAAAACTGAGATCCTCAACTGACAACATCCAAGAAGGTTGATGAAGCATCAGAATCAAGTCATCATAGGGACAGGCAACTGTATGTTTAATCACACGAGTAGAGAGTCAACACACGAGTAGAGAGTCAACAGACACACGAGTAGAGAGTCAACAGACACACGAGTAGAGAGTCAACAGACACACGAGTAGAGAGTCAACAGACACACGAGTAGAGAGTCGACAGACGAGTAGAGAGTCGACAGACGAGTAGAGAGTCGACAGACGAGTAGAGAGTCGACAGACGAGTAGAGAGTCGACAGACGAGTAGAGAGTCGACAGACGAGTAGAGAGTCGACAGACGAGTAGAGAGTCGACAGACGAGTAGAGAGTCGACAGACGAGTAGAGAGTCAACACAGAGTAGAGAGTCGACAGACGAGTAGAGAGTCGACAGACGAGTAGAGAGTCGACAGACGAGTAGAGAGTCGACAGACGAGTAGAGAGTCGACAGACGAGTAGAGAGTCGACAGACGAGTAGAGAGTCGACAGACGAGTAGAGAGTCGACAGACGAGTAGAGAGTCGACAGACGAGTAGAGAGTCGACAGACGAGTAGAGAGTCGACAGACGAGTAGAGAGTCGACAGACGAGTAGAGAGTCGACAGACGAGTAGAGAGTCGACAGACGAGTAGAGAGTCGACAGACGAGTAGAGAGTCGACAGACGAGTAGAGAGTCGACAGACGAGTAGAGAGTCGACAGACGAGCAGAGAGAGTCGACAGACGAGTAGAGAGTCGACAGACGAGTAGAGAGTCGACAGACGAGTAGAGAGTCGACAGACGAGTAGAGAGTCGACAGACGAGTAGAGAGTCGACAGACGAGTAGAGAGTCGACAGACGAGTAGAGAGTCGACAGACGAGTAGAGAGTCGACAGACGAGTAGAGAGTCGACAGACGAGTAGAGAGTCGACAGACGAGTAGAGAGTCGACAGACGAGTAGAGAGTCGACAGACGAGTAGAGAGTCGACAGACGAGTAGAGAGTCGACAGACGAGTAGAGAGTCGACACACGAGTAGAGAGTCGACACACGAGTAGAGAGTCGACACACGAGTAGAGAGTCGACACACGAGTAGAGAGTCGACACACGAGTAGAGAGTCGACACACGAGTAGAGAGTCGACACACGAGTAGAGAGTCGACACACGAGTAGAGAGTCGACACACGAGTAGAGAGTCGACACACGAGTAGAGAGTCGACACACGAGTAGAGAGTCGACACACGAGTAGAGGAAAGAAGGGGTGCTGGAGGTACTGTTGGAATCTCAACACCCCCTGATATGAACGAGTCACGTCACCAACCCCCGATAAAAAGATCGTCCTGCAGTTATGAATACGACTTTACAAACTCTCCAAGGGGTGTGTCATTTAGGCACATAAGCCTAGTGGCCAAGGATGTTGGGCTAGTCAACAAAATGGCCCTGGACCTCATCCCAGAGCTGACAAGGTGAAACAAACCCCAGTCATAACGTTAACCGAAATTGCTCCCAGGTTGCTATAAATAGGAATCCGTTCTCATAGCAATAAACGATATAGCCACGAAAAGTCTACAGCATCTGAGATAAAAAATAAAAAGTGAGAGCGAACGGTAGAACCCCAGGAACCACGCGGTCAATGCATTACGGTTCTGCGGTAGATGGAGTTGCCAGTAGGTTGTCACCTCTCCTGTCCCTTCAGGTCCCCCCTCTCTGAGTCGACGCTAACGGCTCACAGTCTGAGTTGGTGGTGGTGGTGGACACATTTGGCCCCACTTACAGTCATCAAACACAGGAATGTCTGCATGTGTTTTAAAGAACACCGTTGAGAAGCAGACACAGCTGCCTTATTGTAGTAATGAGTCAATTTGACAATAACATTTACGTTCGGGCTTTCCTGTGTCTTGGACGGCTGGTTCCAGCAGGTGGGATATTAATGTGTGTGTGTGTGTGTGTGTGTGTGTGTGTGTGTGTGTGTGACTGTGTGTGTTTATATACTCACTATCCAGGCACTGGGAGCAGACGGTCTGGGTGGCACCACACATCACCTCCACTCCTTCTCCAGGCGGGCACTCCTGGCAGCACTCTCCACTGTTGGTGAACTCACCTGACTCGCAGGGCATCTTCCGTGCCTGCTCTGTCTTAGACGCCACCAATACCCCAACCTGGCACCGACAGAAGAAACATACAGTGGTGTTAGAGGCTCGCCAATTTATAGACAGGACTTCAGGTAAAAATGACAGACACATATAACCTACTAACTTTGTCCGAAATAAACTACTTCGTATACATCTGAGTTAGAGACCAATTTTCTTCATAGCAAGATCCTTTCCTCATATAAGGAGTATTTAACAGAACATGAATGATGGCATCATGATGTTTGTCAATGACAAACTACACTTGTGTTACAGGTAACACCTAGTAACACCTAGTAACACCTAGTAACACCTAGAGTCTAACACATAACACACAACCTCATGTCACCTGGGGGGGATTCCTTTCACTACTTCCATATGTGTAAGTACACACACACACATACATTACATATAAGTACACACACACACATACATTACATATAAGTACACACACACACATACATTACATATAAGTACACACACACACATACATTACATATAAGTACACACACACACATACATTACATATAAGTACACACACACACATACATTACATATAAATACACACACACACATACATTACATATAAGTACACACACACACATACATTACATATAAGTACACACACACACATACATTACATATAAGTACACACACACACATACATTACATATAAGTACACACACACACATACATTACATATAAGTACACACACACACATACATTACATATAAGTACACACACACACATACATTACATATAAGTACACACACACACATACATTACATATAAGTACACACACACACATACATTACATATAAGTACACACACACACACATACATTACATATAAGTACACACACACACATACATTACATATAAGTACACACACACACACACATTACATATAAGTACACACACACACACACATTACATATAAGTACACACACACACATACATTACATATAAGTACACACACACACATACATACATTACATGTAAGTACACACACACACACACACACACATACATTACATGTAAGTACACAAATACACACATGCACTACATGTAAGTACACACACACACACACATTACATGTAAGTACACACACATACACACACACACACACACACACACACATACATTACATGTAAGCACACACACACACATACATTACATGTAAGTACACACACATACACACACACACACACACACACACACACACACACACATACATAACATCCATCTACCATTCCTGTTGTTCCAAATAAACTGATCTTCTCCAGCTGCTCTCTACAAGTATGTCGCTTTAAGTCTCTGAAAAGTGTTTATAACTCATCCAAACAACCTTTGTTGTCAGCTAAAGCATACTTTAATATAGAAAATGTGACCCAGGCATTCTTTATTGCGACAGAGTTGTGAAACATTTCCAGTGGACAATGTATTCAAAACGTATAATTAATAAGAATGTTCCAGTGCCCTGACCGGCCACAGAGGCAAAACCCTGTGACGGCTGAATCGCTCCACATGTATTTACTCCTGTTAAAGCAGAAATGTTTGTAGGCTGAATGGAGCAAGCATGATGTCAGGTGGAGTTGTTCTATTATCCATCTCTCTAAGCTTTAGTTCTGCTGGCCATTGAGACCCATAGGGGGGTAACTCTAATTTGGGGGGTTTCTCTATAATTGTTAAAGGTTTCTCTATAATTGTTAAGTGTGGATATTGACTTTCTGACATTTGCGTTGCCGTAATTCATATTGCTACATGACAGTGTGCATTTGAAATCACACAAATGCACTCACACACATGTAACATGTTTCCGCCCTCTTTCCTCTCCCTGTCTCTCTTCCCTCTCCCTCCCTCTCTCTCCTCTCTCTCCCCCTTTCTTCTCCCTCTCTCTCTCTCTCTCTTCCCTCTCCCTCTCTCTTTTTCCCTCTCTCTCCCTCTTTCCTCTCTCTCTCTGTCTCTATCTCTCCTCTCTTACTCCATGCCATTTCGGTAATTTCCTTCTCTCTTTGTGATTAATACCAAACAGCTTTACTGGCACAGGGGATAACGCACGTTTTTTAGAGGTACAACAAATTTAAATCGAGAAACCATAATGTGAACCATAAGTCACAGTGAGAATCATTAGGCGGACACACTCTCAAGTTTACTGCTTTACATTTTATGATGAAACACTGCAGGTCTCTCTCTTTCACACTCTCTCTCTCTCCCTGTCTGTACCTCCTCCCTCGGTTCCTGCTTTCATTCAAAAACAGATGCACTGAGAACAGCTGCCAGCGTAGCTCTCTCTCCGTCTCCATTGACTCAAATGCACTCTGTACATTTCTCTCTCTCCCTCTCTCTCTCTCTCTCTCTCTCTCCTTCCACTCGATGCTGCCTGTCTAAACCCTCACCCACACCTACCCCACCACTGTGCCCCCCACGTCCACGTTGCCCTCCCTGGTTATTGCGCAAACCAGTACCGAACCAGGCAGCCAAAAACATATGTTATCCCCCCTGATCCATTAGAACATTGGTTCCAAACCACAGATTACGTGGTCTGATCGAAATCACCTGGTCGATGAAAGTGAACGTGGAGCGCCGCAGTTCACCCAGTGAATATCCAGATTTGGCTTCACCTTGTCAAAAAAAATAAACGTGCAATTACCTTACTCTCACTTCAGAAAAAGACCAGGTGACACTCAGCATGATCTTAGTGACCTAGCGTTGCACACACACACACACACACACACACACACACGCTCCACGCCACGCCACCTTGTCGTGTCTGCTCTTAACCACCACTGATTTCATAGGCAATCTGATTATTTTTCCATTTAATTGTGTGTATGTGGTGTGCAACATCACAGGGTTTCGGGGAGAACCAGTCCAAACAGATTGACCCTGGGGCACCGGTGACACCGCTCAGTACTGCGCGAGTGAGCAGCCCTCTAAAGACCAGCAGGTCTCAACGTATCAGGAGAATTCCCTTGACAGCCTCCGACTAAATAGCAGCAGACAGTTCGTCACCAGCCTCATTATCGTCCTAACGGTTATTTATTGATACATTTAGGATTTATTTGTCATGTAATAATGCACTTGCGCTGCGTTCTCCTCCCACCTCCACCAGTTAGAGCGCCAAGCAGATCGGCACTTATATCCTCTATACGCCCCTTGGAGCCGGACTAGTCTCCAGCACCTCCTCTCTCTCCTACTGGATTCCGATCGTGCTGTCAAGTTTTTTTTCACAGCTGCTGTGTTTCAACATCTTTTTTGCTTGCATTTCATTGGCAGGCTTGTGTGAAGTGGCTTTATAAAATAAATGCACGGTCATTTACATATCAGTCATATAGCAGAGACACTTGTCCAGAGAGACGGAATCACATCCTAAAACACCAACATCTACTTGTTTATGGTGCACTTGCAAAATAAAGTTGTTGTTTAGGTCTCAACTTCAACTGTATCCAACAGTCTCCCATGTTCTGCAGCACGATATCATGAGTAATTATAAGCAAACATAACATAAATCTGATCAGTGCCATTAGATTGAACTATTACAAGTCCTGAGATATGAGCGAGTATAGTGGTGTGTGACTAGTCTGCATCTAACCTCCTAATTGGCCACCACTAGTTAGAGAAACACACGGGACCGTGCAGGAGTGGCATCCAGTGTTACAAAGCATGCACATTAAAATACAACAAACAAATCATTAAAGTCAAAAAGGAAATATAGTTCATGGAAATCACTTATAGTTCATGATTGCACTACTCACCACAGCAAAGAAGATCACCAAAGATAAGACACCCATGTTGCATCCGTCTCCTCCCGGTGTCAGGAACCAACAGCCTGTGTGTTAATTAAGCAGGTAACGCAAAGTGGAATAAAAAGGCCGGATTGCTCTTGGTATTTCCCATGCCAGTTATCTATCAGTGACTCCACGGTCTGTGCTGCTGCGTGTTGCGCTCAGGACCTTCTGAGAGTGAGATGCGTCGGCTTGGCAGGTCGGTGGTGCGCGCGTGCACGCCTCGTCCCTGCGCAGACCCAGTGTACTGAGCGCAATACAGCATCGCAATACAGCCGTGCACTGCGGAGTCGATGGTTACTCTCCACCTAAAGAGGGGCACGTACGTCCAGTCTCTCTCTCTCTCTCTCTCGGTTTACCCTGTGACTCCTGCTGCAGAGCTGCACCGGCAAGACCCAATGCACTCACTTTACTGGCACTTCATCCAATCTTTCATTACCTTAATTTTATTTTTTCCTTCATTCATTAACTCTGTCTGAATCTCGGTCGTCTTGTATCTAGTATCTACACGAACTACTGGTTTGGGGTTTCACCTGATCCTGTCCATAATGTTAAGTGCAGTTTTATAAATACTTTCTTATTTATGGGGTCTGTCATTTTGAGTGTGCGATTTTTTTATGAATGAGTTTGAGCATCAAGCATGTTGCGAGTCTGTGTTATGTAGGAGCAAGCTCATTATAAACCTATAGGACTGTGGTAACATGCGCACTATCATTCTGTAGTACTTGGTATCGTCTTGCTTATGGTTTGTTTAGGCAGAATATACTGTATACCAGCCGCACTACTGTATCTGAGAGCACAATACAGTGGCTCACCGCTAGAGGGAGCCTGCTTATACAGTGACTCACCGCTAGAGCGAGACTGCTTATACAGTGACTCACCACTAGAGGGAGCCTGATTATACAGTGACTCACCACTAGAGGAAAGTGCTTATATTTGGTTATCCCGGAAGTACGCGCAGTGGGGGTGATTTCATGATGAACCCCGTTCACTCTGGAATACGTTTTTTCACGTTATAAATAATATTCTCACGTTTTCCAATCCATTGTATAACATTATTTCATTGCAGGCAACACTATTTAATTTAAGATAACGACCACTGACTTACCACTTCCATGGTATAATCCCATGAAATGCTAAATGAAAACCAAATATTGAGTGTAAGTAAAAAAGAAAGCGGGCAATTATACCAACAGACTAGTATATGTTCTGCATGAAACCGATCCATCAAAACGAATAGAATAGAATAACGGATCACATGGTCCCTTTTTCGTGTTTTTGTTCAATAGTACGGCACATCCGAGTACTGTAATTGTGCTTAATGCCCGTGGAGGTATTTCCTCTTACGCCGAAGCAAACCAGTGTTGATGGTTATTGATCTGGGTCAAATTGGCCTGCTGAGTCAACCAAGGTTGCAGAACGCTGAATCTACCATGTCTCATCGTCACCAGGGTCCTGTTGTCCCCCAAACCAAGTCAGACTGCACCCCTTCTGTACCTATCTGAGAGGGGGGGGTTATTGGACGGCTGATTAGGTTTCACTTGAGTTCTGAATACTGTTCCTCATTGATTTCTGGTCACATCCTACATCCTCTTAGAAGACCCCCGCCACCCCCCTGCCAGATACACACACACACACACACACACTCCCCAATGCCCCATACCTTGAGGACACTGCAGTCTCCCCTAATTCAAAAACACGGTATGGAAAAACAGCCAATAGAAATGTCTTCTACGACTGGCTATTAAAGATGGAATCCCTGGCAGCTGGTTTCTGTTTGTATGCATAGAGCCAAATGGCAGCGCTTAAAGGGGCTCTGTCTAACATGATTAGGATGTATGGCGCTCGTTGTCATGCATTCCGTCGGGGCCCCGTTGAAATGCTAGTTATGTCAAACGTCTTTTAATAAAATGGGTGATTTTTAACGACGGCTGCATGGACATGGCGGTGTGTGGATCTCATGGCTGGAATGAATCCGTCCAATTAGCCATAAATAGCACGTAGCCATCGAATGTGATCTCTTGAACTTGTGCCACAGACATGTGGCTGGCGTGGTGACATTGCTTTCTTCTGTCTGACACGTATCTCCATGCATGTCACATTCCTGTGCTGATGATCAGCTTTCTGTAAGCCACTGTCAATCCACTCCGCAAGATCGCCAATTAAATACAGTCACCTTGAAGATTCTCGACGAAAGTTTTTGTTTGGAATTTGTTAGGAACCTAATTTGCCTAATTCCTGTTTTAGATATCCAACGTGATATGCTTCTGTATCCCTCGTCCTGTTACTTTTGTTTCATCCGGTCAAAGGAGCAGCTCTGTGAATGTGCGCAGATTTATCTCTGATAAGACACAACTCTATTCGGTTTCGACGACCAACTCCAGGACGGGGTGGGAACACCCCCCCTATGAAATGCTGGTCGGGTTCGCAGCTGGAAGATACTGTACCCTTGCATGTCTGTACCATAAGGAATGCACTGGGCATCTACACATGGTTACAGAAACCGCCAGCATTCATGAAAACACGCAATAGATGTGTATAATGTGGCCCATATTCACGATTGTCACAGAGAAGGAGAATGCATTATATTTATTGACCAGCCAGTGTCTCTTGTCACAGTCATTGTTGCCTGAACCGATTAAGTCCGTTTGTGTTCAGATCAGATGTCAAAGGTTCAAAGAGAACAGTAAAATGGAGATTCACAAGATGCTTCCATCGGAGTTTAAGTGTTATAATATGAACCAGATGAAGATGGGGTTGTTGCTTGGATACCGGAAGATTCCACATAGTTCTGTGATGCGTTTCCATTGAGAACAGAAGGTTAGGGGTAATACTTTAAATGTTTAAATTATTATTATAATGTAAAAGGCTGCTCTCTGAATGATTGATCTGTATAAGATTTCACAACAAACCCACAGAATGGGTTAGCCCTCTCGTTGGCGGGGTGGTATCTACCCGTTGTATTTCTAGACACGTGAGCAGAAAATCTAAAATGAGTGTACTCGGGTCATTCTTAAATTGCAGTGGTAAATGCTGTGGACTTTAGCACCAGGTAAACACAGTTTACCATGACATAATAATGTCAGTTAATAATACATGGTCCAATTACTTTCCAATTAGCCCGACACCTTATGGCAGAGGACGGAGGGAGAACCAAAGGAAAAGCTGCCAGATCAGCAAGAGAGGACGTAAAACCGGAACATTCCGTCCCAGACAGCTGGTTTGGCATCAGGCAGAGGAATACAAGATCCAGGTCATAAAAGCAGCTAAGGTCTAAAAATATCTCCGTAAAATAAAGAGCAAACGTCCTACCTAAATATCTGTTTCGTGCACAACTCATCCGGGTCATCTGATAGATAACGATCCTTTTCACAAAGGCACATTATTCTGGCTGACATGGACGGCGGAATTCAGATCACAGCTCCACGTAACATCAAAGGGAAAACACCATACAACTTATGATACTGCGGTTCGTGTCGCGCATTGTTTGGTATCGTTTACACAGTGTAAACCCAGGCCCAATGTCCCGGTGAACATCTGGGAAGTCCGAGGGAGGCGGCTAGTGAGTGACAGGTCCCGGGTTCTGACCCGACTTTGACCCAATCTTCTCCTGGACCGCGGTTTCCCCGAAGGCCTTACGCTATAACGAACACACTGGGACACGAGTTATGGCTTGTGATGGGACTCCCTAGAAGGAGTTTAGGGAGTTGTAAAACATCCACTACTAACCCCTCCGTCTCCAGATGTTGCCTGGTAACACATTCTCACGATCGATTCGCAGAAAAAAAACTAAAAGTGATGTCAAGGGCTTCTACGTTTTTGGTGCAATTTGGGAGAAAATGCATACCTGCGATTAACATACCTGTTTGTTCCTTTAACTATATGCATATTCCTGCCAACTGGTCACCGGTCACATAGATATTTGAAGGTGTCATACCGGATATGGTTCACTGAGCGTCACACGATTTAATTCTAACACAGGATCACACTGTGTTACAGGTTAAACTGCAGCTCTGCAGTCCTGCTTTAGCCTGAAAGAACTCACAGTCCAGACAGTCTAAAGGTCGCAGTATGTGGTATCCATGCTGCAATATGTTGACACCTCGTTTACATAACAACCAAACAGGATTCGTTTTTTACGGATTTACGGAAAAAACAAGGTTTCGCACAGCCGTTGTGATTGAACCGAACAGGAGAGGCTTGGCATTTCGAATTCAGAGGGGCAGGCGAATCTGTTTTTAGAAAAAAGCTCTTTCCGACCCGGAGGCTCCATTATGTCAGAAACGGTTGAAATCACTACCAGACAGGATGCATTGTGGATGCACACTAGTTTTGGACTGTTCAGCTTGGTGGCTATGTGAGTGAACTGTGTAAGGTTCCCCTGAAAAAACACGTGATCCTTTATTAAAATACACAAAATATCTTCTGTTAAGGTCGTGTATTTTCACACAAATTAGGCCTTACAAAATGCGTAACATATAGGTTGTAAACTTGTGCATTTTCTGACAAATCAGGCAGATTATCGTGCACATTTATTTTTAGTTTGTGATACGACTGCATGGGGGTTTCCAGACCAACCCTACACACACCAACCCTACACACACCAACGCTACACACACCAACGCTACACACACCAACCCTACACACACCAACCCTACACACACCAACCCTACACACACCAACCCTACACACACCAACCCTACACACACCAACCCTACACACACCAACCCTACACACACCAACGCTACACACACCAACCCTACACACACCAACCCTACACACACCAACCCTACACACACCAACCCTACACACACCAACCCTACACACACCAACGCTACACACACCAACGCTACACACACCAACCCTACACACACCAACCCTACACACACCAACCCTACACACACCAACCCTACACACACCAACGCTACACACACCAACGCTACACACACCAACCCTACACACACCAACGCTACACACACCAACGCTACACACACCAACGCTACACACACCAACGCTACACACACCAACGCTACACACACCAACCCTACACACACCAACCCTACACACACCAACCCTACACACACCAACCCTACACACACCAACCCTACACACACCAACCCTACACACACTAAATATACACACACCAACCCTGCACACACCAACCCTACACACATCAACCCTACACACACTAAATATACACACACCAACCCTACACACACCAACCCTACACACACCAACCCTACACACACTAAATATACACACACCAACCCTACACACATCAACCCTACACACACTAAATATACACACACCAACGCTACACACACCAACCCTACACACACCAACCCTACACACACTAACTATACACACACCAACCCTACACACACCAACCCTACACACACCAACCCTACACACACCAACGCTACACACACCAACCCTACACACCCACTCAAATCCAGTCAATAAGACAACAAAAGCTCCGGGACACTAACATAGAGCAGGTTCCACACCATACATCTAAGGCCTCGTAAAGTCCTTCCGCCTTCATCTCTGGACCGTTCTGCTCCAGTCACATCATTAGATAGCAGCACGAGACCAAACTCAGTCAGCGGTCAGGGTTGTGTCAAGGTGTGCCAGGCTGTTGGAAGCCACATCATAAATCACATGACCTGTTTTGAAGAAGTGACCCGTTAGTACTTTAAGACTTTGGAGCTGGTTAGACCTGGTGGATGTGACACAAGAGTGGTTAAGACTCCTGGGATCTGGAGCCAACTAGACATCACAGTGTAGAGCTCTGAGCTGTGGGTTGGTCCTCTGTTGGTTCTGCACATGGGTTCTGAGTCACGCCCCCACCCACACACACACACACGTGGGAGAAGCATTTTAGGTGTAGGTACGGCGCTGACAAACCCTTTATATCTGTGGAATAAATGCCAGATTGTTCACGCGCTATGCATCGACTACACTGGAAAACCCCCGGGCTTCGTTCTTCGGCCGATCACACAGGACAGTCAAGTGCTCACGCCTCATCCGCCAGGGCAATCCAGTATCTATGGCGACGGACAAGTGTGGAGGGATTCTTTCTGGTCTCGGACCTGATCTCCCGTCCCAGTCTCAGTCACTCTGATTGAGTTACAAGCTCTAATCAGGCAAATGGATGGTCTACTCGGTTTGAATATTGATGTCGGGAGAGAGGGGGGGGCCTTGAAACCTCCCCCCGGGGGCTTCTTCAGAGGGCAAAAAGAACCGCAGTGCTATTGCGAACGCTAATTACTGTAGGGTGGGGAGAAGGATTGTGTACGACGCGTGAAATAAATACCTCAGATGCATACGCGTACGCTCGTCGGCTGGCAATTCTGTCGCTGTACGTTGCGAATGGTTCAAAACGTTCAGATACCCACACGCACATTTAATACTCTGGATGGCATTTTAATGAGGAGAGCCGAGGAGTCCCGGTTATTCTCTCTCTACGCTGTCCGGCGCACGTCGCTGGTAATTTATTCAGCCAATCAAACGGTAGACTGATGAAAGTGGTTTTAGTGTGAGTAAGACGGGTTTGGGAGCCGGGCCAGGAGCCCGTGGGTTTAAATCTCCCCCCCTGGGTACGGGTTTCCTGGGATTCTTAACAAGCTTTCGATGAAGTCGTCTTTATCTTGTCTGTTACAGTGGACGGACAGACCTAGAGAGGGGAAGACAGGATACCTAAAGTGAACGGTGGAGTTCAAAAGGGAGCTCAAAGTAAACGAAGGAGGAAGAGTATTTGTGCAGCGGGTAGCTAAGCAGTTAAACCATTTTTAAACCAGTTTCTGAAATGTTACTGGATCTCACCCCCTGAATCAAATCCCAGAGCCCAGCTGAAGCTCAGTCTTTGAGCTAGACAGTTAACTGTAATTGTTCCTGTAAGTTGCTCTGGATAAAAGCGAAGCAGGGCTGACGTGAACCGAACGGAGCAGTGGAGGAAGAAGCACGCCAAAGTGTTGACAGCAGAGTTGTAATAATTGTCTTAGCCATTATTGGCAGCCAGGCACACAGAGGGAGTAATCCGATTGGTCGGTTGCCGGTTATTGAATAGCCTTCAGTGATAACCAGATCTTCTATCTCTTTGTCCGGGTTTCCTTCACAAGCTGATCTGATCCCGCGCTCCCATTAAACCCTGCAGGCACTGTGTGTGTGTGTGTGTGTGTGTGTGTGTGTTGGATCTGCACGCTTGTTTCAAAGCCTTTAACCTTGTGTGGCTGGGTCAGGTTCTGTGAAGAAGCGTTACTGCGGCAAGCTCATGTTCTGAAAATCCTTAACAAGCAAACATTTTTGTGTTTGTTTGTGTTTGTATGTGTGTTTGTGCGTGAGTGTGTGTGTGTGTATATATGTACCATGCAGGATGTTTTATTCTTGTGTCAGTTTGTGTCCATGAGTTTGTTAAAGATTCGGACATGTTATTGGTAAACACACTGTCTACCTACACAAGCTACTCTAACTTTTAAATCTTTTTCTCTCCAAAAAGCCGCACGCAAACATTGCCTGGTGATCATTTTACCTTTTTGATTCAAATTAAACAATACTTCTTTCAGATGTATATGCTATTCAATATTTCGTTGCCATACTATTTGTAAATCATCATTAATTATTGAATGAGCAATGTGAAATCGACAAGAACCTGTCCAAAAAAAGTGAGCAACATCATCATTTTTAAAAAAATGCTCTGGCCCCCAAGTCATAGAATTGAATAGACCAATATTGTCAGTTGTACAACTGAATGCCTTCAACTGAAATGTGTTCTCTGCATTTTACCCAACCCTGAGGTGCAGGGGGCAGCCCTAATCAGTTACCTGATTTGACTTCCACGTCACGGCGCCCGGGGAGTATTTTAAGTTAACTGTCTTGCTCAAGGACAGAACGACGCGGTTTTCACCTTGGTGGTGGGGGGATTAGAACCAGGGACCTTCCAGACCCAAGCCCTAGTCCCTAACCACTAGGCCACCTTGACGCCCATCCGCTCTGTCAAAACCTGTACCACGGCTGGATCTGGTATAGCTCTGACAGACCCGGCATCCGGCGTCCACACATCTCTGTATGTTTAAATAATAGGCTAATCCTTACAACCCCATAACCACCCAAAATCATTTCCTGCTGTAAATGAACACAAAACAACGAACCCAGAAATATCCAAATAATGCATCATTCACAATAGGAAGAATTTCATATTAGGCTCTTCGTAACAGCAACGTTGATGTAGCTCGTGTGCTGTTACACAAACAGAGCTCAGCGTTGTCATGCCAGGTCATTTGTATCCCAGTGCCCATGGTGGGTATGTCCTAAAATCTCTTACAGTTGAACGTTGGTCAGGCCCGGACTGAGGCAAACCGGGTCCTGGTCCCTTGCCCTTCTTCTCAGTGGACTTGCTGCAATAAACCTGTCATCCGAGAGCTGCCTATACCGTGTGTCTGTTAAAGCACGGCAACACTTAATTATTCAACAAGCAACAACAGTCTCTGACACACAGTTGCTGATTCAACTCACCAGTCGTGTTTCTAGGGAACTATTTCAGGGCTTAATTGTTTCCTGAGACGTTGGCCTTTCGGTTTCCCCTCGACCTGGGATTTATTAGAGGCGCGTGCGCACGAATGTGTCCAGTGCCTGAATTTGGCGAGTCAACCGGGTTTTGTTTTAAGCCGGGGTGCCAACGCGTAACACCAGATTTAGCATCAGCACCCAATTCTACGCCGCTGGACCTGTTGGACTTTCTCGGAATCAGAAAAAAAGATTCTCAAAGGAACGGTTTATCGGGGGACTGGCATGACAGGGAGTAAAGCATCTACATCACTTCCAGAATGTTCATCTGATTAACAGCTCTTGAGGTTGGCTTGCTGCATACATGAAACAGATTCATCCTCTGGGGAACCAACCCAGACCCACCAGATAGGTCACCCTGGCAGTGCTTAAGATAGCAGAAATTGTGCTTGGTCATATTCCGATATCATATCCGAATCCTTCTGAGGACTTCTTGGCATGTCCATGTGCCCTCCGGCACGGCCACAAATGCTTTGTTATTGCATTCATTAAAAAAACATTACGGGGAAAAATCGAATCCCTCAGCCGGCATCGTTAAAATAATCTGTGGTCCACTGTGACAGCTCCGGGAATCTATGTCATTCGGGTTGGACCTTTTTAATCTACGAAAATGTCGCAAGTCCTTTATTTTCATCTGTTTTTGCTCGATTCTTTGTACATAAATTACAATACAATAACCGTATGATTGCCACAGATGTATCATAAGGACCAATGCACATGTAAATTAGGACAGATACTTGATGGGGTGCAGAAGACCAGGCTTTTCGCAGAAGTGCCACGTCAGAGAGCCGTTCACACTCAGGGGGCTCAGACATTAGAGCGCATTGAAATATAGGATGGCCGATTCGTCTTCAGTCTAAATGATCTTCCCCTCTAGTCTCCACTCGTTCTTTTCCTTCCTTATTCCTTTTTCAGTTCCCTACGGTGGCTCCCAAATGTATTCACCCTTTTGACTTTTCCACAGTTATTGCGTTACAAAATGAAATCAAAATAAATGTAATTAAAAAAGTATTGCCAAGTATAAAGGCTATAAAAGTCCATGATGTTGCAAAGTTGTTCTATGTCGAACAAGTTGGATGGAACAATTGTCACCATTTCTGCATATTCTTAATTGTAATTAAAATTGGCCACTCAAAGACATTCACAGACTTGGTCCGATGCCAGACCAGCGTTTTCTTGCCTATGTACTTTAAGTCGTTGTCATACTGAAAAACGAATCAGTTGAATACAGTTGTCATCGGCTTCTTTGGTTGCCTCCTTGACTAGTGCCTTTCTCATTCAGATTCTCTTATTTCAAGCATGGCCCGTTCTTCACAGATTCACAGTTTTGTGATATTCTCTCTATTTCCTTTGTCTTAATAATGTCTTTTTTGTGACCCAACTGTGAGTACTCCTAAAGTTGAGATGTTTTTTTCTAAATATCATGCTCTCAGGTTGTGATGGGATCAGAGTCACACTTTCAACCCATCAAGATCGCTGCATAATGCACGGGCCAGAAAAAATGCATTTCTAGAATACAAAGACGACCAGAAAAAGTGGAAAGTTGAAAACACAACAACATTAATACACAACACGACGACATTAACAAATACGAAACATTTATAACGCTGCATTTCAGAAAACTAAACTACTTACATCACCACAACATTAACTGAGAACACAAAAGTATTAGCCCAAAACACAACAACATTTGCAGAAACGCAACATTTGCAGAAATGCACAACATTTGCAGAAACGCACAACATTTTAAATTGCTCATGCCGGAAGTGCTCGAGGCCATTGGGATCTCGTCCATCATCTCCATGTGTGCTTCGCCCTCATCTGTGCTCAGAATGACCATGTGCAATTCCCACTTAATCATCAAGTCTGAAAATGACACAACACTGGAAGGTCTGGAAGGTCTGATTTACGTTAGTACTGAGAAAGCCTAAAGAGCTGAGTAAACAACCTCACCTTTAAAATCGAAGTAAGGACCTGCGCGTGAGCTTCAGAAGATAATGTGCCTTCTACACACCACTGTACAAAGGGTCCAACGGTTCATGATTAGGGTGTTAGTTAATGAGCACAGCTGGGCATGATTAGTGGTTAGCTGGGTGATCAGCTGGGTATTTAAGTGACTGGGAAATGTCACCACTTTGCCGTTTATTATTTTCATTTAACGTTTTACACTGGGGTGAGTGCTGTCGATGTCCCTGTTTTGGAATAGATTTAAGAAGTCGCTTCAGTCAGCGCAATTTCATTTCAATCTCTGTGTTTATGTTCCCGTTCGTTTTCGTGTTTGTTTTATTTCTTGAAAAAAAAACAGCAAACTTGTATATTGTTTCCGCGTGTGGCTTTCCCTGCACTCACACACCTGAGTTCGTGACATTACGGCTGCTTTGCTCACGGTCTGGCCAAAGTGTTATCATTGAGTCAACCATGGGTTCCATAGCGTACCCGAGAAATATTGAGGAGAATCTGAATCCTGTTGACGAAAGGTTGAAGCTCAATCAAGCATGAATATTGCAACAGGAAAATTATCCAAAAAACTGAGGCTAAGCTATAACAGAATGGCTAGAAAAAAAGAAATTGGGAGTTAACTGAACGATTCAAGTCGAATCCCAGAATTCCAAAAGTATTTCCATGTGTATTCACATTACCGTACCTGACGACAATATGTTAAAATATTTTACAACAATTTCGTCTGCTTTTTGTTGTAATAGGTTAGCAACCTCCATGTGAAATTGGTTAAGGAAATCTGTTGAGCATGTTCCAGAAAGTTACGCCATGGTTATCTACTGGCTGGAGGGCAGGTTATTGTTTTCAAAGTATTATGAAATGTGATAGTGTCTAATCTCCCATCTACATTCCCAAGAATCACAGCTATGATGTGTTACTACACAATTTTCAAGTTACACAGATGGAAGAAGTTAGTTTACCCACTGATAGATCAAAAGTTTCAAAAGAAACCAAAAGTACCAAATGCCTACCAGTAAGATAAAAATGATCATTATTTTCTTCAAACCACTGTCCTAAATATGGACCCCACATTTAACCTAACCTCGCCAGTACCATCTGGTACCATTTTGGTTATTGAAAAATGCTTTAACCGTCAGGTTACTTATGCTAAAGCGAAACCACTGTCCAAACAATACAGATATGTACACTGTGTTTGCATTTAAATGGAACGTGCAGGCAATTCAAATGTGGTTTGGGAACAAAGAAGTAGAAAAATGTCTTTCTGTTACATAAGCGTGACTGAAAAAAGTCCAAACAACTACACATGAATGTATCACATGCAGAATATAAACCGAGAAAGAGAAAAGTGACCTCTCTCACGCAGGTGATGCGAATAACATTGATCATCTCCTGACAAAGGCACATGTCAAGGTCTGTGGAGATAAGAGGGTAAACATACCATCAGTCCTCATTGTCAATGTGTTGGATGTGCAGGAGTAACACCTGAGAAACTTTGACCCGGTCCAGATTGTTATATATGATATGACTGGGCTTCTCTGAAACAACTAGGCTTGTGGGAACTCCCAGTCACCAGTGGTGACAGTTGTCCGAGATAGGACCAACAACCAACCGGCTTGGAAGATATTCTGCTCATATTGCCTTGATGCCAGATACCACAGGACACCTTCAGGGGTCTTGAAGTCCACGCCTGCGGAGTGAGCGCTGTTTTGAAAGCACGCAGAGGACCAATGAGGCATAATATGTTGGCTCATCAGTGTGTATTGTTTAATTTTAAGTTGACTGTATGCATAGTGCAATATGTGATTTTTCAATTTTGATTAGTCAAATTGCTTGTGATGTTTAAGGCTCACAGCATGACTTCCAGTTGCTGGAAACCCGTTTAGTAGTATGGGAATTAACCCATTTGTTTAGGTATCTCTCAAATGACCTTTATTTTTCCATTTTCAACTCGCACACCTCGGTTTGTTGAAGAACAGTGAGCAATTAAGTTTGTTCTGAACATGTAACCTGACGAGGTTACAGCCCCAGCCCTTATTTATTATGAGTGCTCAATTCCTAATGTGTACACCTTCCTTTCCCCCTACTAGCTTTACTGTGCGTTTCATGCCTCTGTAGAGGGATAAGTCAGCAGGCATTGTGCTGAAGCTGTCACCCCTGCAGCCAGTCACCACCAGCCCTGTAGACAAGTGCTTTACTCCGCATCTAAAAGGTCAACTGCTCCCTCTTTCATCTCCTCTATTTTGCTGTAGGTTGTTTTTTATTCAATCAAACGAGGCATCCTGAGAGCAGACACAGGCCATCTGTCAGGTCTCCCTTTTGATGGAGAGATACTTAATAATAATAATAATGGTACAAATATAATAATGTGACATTCATGACATGATGTGCTACGATTTAGAGCCTAAAATTGTCTCGCCTAGAAAATAAAGATATTATCTCGAAAATGTTCAACAGGCACTGATATAAATGAGAGGTGTCTTCCATAATAATGCTATGATTTGATGTTTCTTATAGGGACAAGTACGTTTTATAAACAGGAATACACACAATATCAGAAGACAGGAGAGCAAGTCCCCCACAAGTCCTTGAAGAGGGCTCCCCCTTGTGGAATCCCATTGCATCAACAGTCTCCAAAACCTTTTTATGAATATATTAGTAAGCATTAATGGGATCCCCAAAGATGTTTTTATGATAACTACGAACGTGTGTTTGGTTACATCTCAAACTCGGAATTTTATGGCTAGCTGAAGTATGGTACTGATTCTATCATATGATTTTAGAAATATAAGTAACAAATTACACGACAAGCTCTAAACGGGTCAGTTCAAGATGGATTCGGTCAATTGCAAAGGTCCCAGGCTGCATCTTTAACAAATAACATAAAGATGAATATAAAGCAAACTAATATATAAGCCACGGTTGATGTCATTATTGAACATCACTCTGGTCCCTGTCCTCCCCGTCGGCCTGACCTTTGCCAGAGGTCACCGCAGACCCCCGCGTTGCTTTACTTTTCTCACTGAGTTCCTGTATGAGGCTACAGCTGCGATCCAGGCTTTGCCTGAGCTCTAGCAGGTCCCTCTGCACGCAATCCAGGATGTCCAGCTTAGACAGCTTCTTCTCAATAGATGACAGTATATCCTGGCTGCCCACGTCCACAGAATCCTGTGCAACATTACCCAGCTCTGGGCTGTTTCTGGTGAGATAGTCCTCCTTCTCCACGTTAAAGGAACCCATGGTTTCTTTCCACACCGTCTCAAAATAGGAGTCAATGAACGATTCAAGCTCCTCCAAGTTACTGTTACCCCATTGGTCAATCAGGGTCTGCTGGTCTCCAGTTCTTCCAGTGTCCTTAAGGAGCGTTCCACTGTGGCGCGCAGGAGATTGCACATTCATTATATTCTCCGGTTCCACCAGCACTCTCAATGGTTCTTCCGGTTGCTCGCCTGGGATCTGCAGCGGGACAGCTTGGCGTCCTGGAAAGAAATTGCTGACAGTGTTCATGGCTTTCTGTCCATTCTGTCTCCCATGATGACTCGGTGAAAATGCAATCTGGAGCCAATCTGGAAGGTTCACAACTAGTGTCCGTCCGCCATCCATGTTCCACCTCAGCTCTTTCTGATGGCTCTGAAACACAATGGCCATGCTTAACAGAAACCTCTGCACATCCAGGATGGAGCGATTTACTCTGGTTTTCTCTCCACTTCTTGCCTCTGGTTGTGCCAAGACCCGTTCGGCAATCTCTAGGGCTTTTTGAGCGTATTGGTTTGACCTGGCAACCTCACTCTCTGAAATAAAACAAAGCTCTGTCAGAACAAAAACGTTCATTCAGCATCTTAATTCTGGATAAGAGCATCTTCTTAATTCTGGAGCAACACCGCTTACCATGATGAGTAGGAACCTCTAGATGATTCGCTCCAGAATCGTCTTTGTCCTTTTCTCCTATTATAAGTTCATCCATCCCTTGGTCCTTAATTGCCGTGAGACTTTTTCCCACCTGTTCTCCTCTCTGTAGAGTCTTCAGTCTCTCCTCCGCCAGCATCTCCTCTATCTTCTCCAGGAGCTCTGTGACCTGTGCACCAGTGTCCTGGCTCTTGTTGTCCAACACGTGATATCTGTTGCCACACCTCTCAACCAGACTCTGCAGTGCCTCGCCTTCACTCTCAATGCGCTGCTCGATGCTCGTATCTCCTAGCCAGTTGCCAAAAGTGAAAAGGACCATGGTTCGCCTATGTTGTTCCTCTCCAAGTCCCTGCAGGCATTCCTCGGCTGTACTCCGGAGAGTGGGGGTGTAGGAGGAGCTCACGTTCACAACCACTAGTAAAACAGTCGCCCCGGAATCAGCCGGAGACTCCAAGTAACCAGAACCGACTGACCACCAGCCTGGTGACTCCACCACCAACACTGTCCTTCCCTTGATTTCTTCTTGTCCTTCCACAAAAACAGTCTCATGGTTCCCCACATCGAAACGCTTCCTCCCCAGGATGGTGTTTCCAGCAGAGCTCTTGCCTGCGTTAGAGCCACCTAACAGCGCAATTCTCAGGTCTGAGACGGGACTGTGGAGTTGCCCTGTCGTAGACAAATAAGCATATTGTAAGGATATGATCAAATAATATTAGCAGTAATGGCAATTATCAGACACTTTTCTACATCCAAATAATTGATGTACACAGATTGTCTTGGAAAGGAATTCTGAATCCTGGAGTTCAAAACAACACGTGCTAGTTGACCTATAAATTCTGTACTCAAGATTCCTCATATGTGTTTTTTTAGTGAAATACAGATGGAATTTTTTGGGGCCAGAACAGCTAGAAACTGTGTAAAGATGTGACTGTACCCAGTAAAGATCTGTCCGTCTCTCTTCGTTTCTGACTTCTCATCAGTCTCAACGCTGCTGCTTCCTCCACTTCCCTCTTCCACTCTTCCAATTTCCACAAAACCCCATCCTCAACCGCGCAGACGCAGCCAGCGTTACACGCCACCAGGTCCTCGATCTTCTTCATCAGCTCGCTGACCTGAAATCCCGAATTGCTCCTGTTGTTGAGAACGTGATACCGGTTGTGACACTTCTCCACTATCCACTGGAGGGCCGCTCCCTCGCTTTCGATGTGCTGCTCAACGGTCGTGTCTCCCAGCCAGTCGCCGTAGTTGAACAGCACGACTGTGTGAGCCCAGATAGCGTCCGTGATGAGCTCCAGGTGTTCCTGCACCGCTCTCCTGTAGGTCTCTGTGAAGAACCTATCCACACGCACCGCCAGCAGGATGGCATGGGGACCGGGGGGACATAGAGAAACACCGCCAGCTATCTCCCGTTGGTCGAAGACGGTACTGTCCTGGCGGAAGTAGTTCATCCACCAGCCCGGTGTGTCGACCACAGTGACGCGTCTCCCGGAAACACTTCCTGCTTTCATCACGCACCGGGCTGTTCGGCTCTTGACGTCAAAGACTTTCCCGCCCAAGATGGTGTTTCCTGCTGAACTCTTTCCGGACCCCTTAGCTCCACATAGCACCAGTCGGATGTCGGAAAGACTGCATGAATCCCCTGGCAAGAAATACGACACAACATCATATTAGAACAAACACGTGTGAACACACTGAGCAATACATTGACGGAATTATTTCAAAGTATTTTCCCCACTGTCGTCTCCTTTAAACCAACTTGGCGTTCACTCACCCTTGAGGCGAGATCTCTGTTTCTGCACACTTATCAATCTCTGTTGACTCTTTTGTTCCGCAGTTTTTTTCTTTTCTTCAATATCTTGTAAAAGCGTCTCCTCCATTTTAAAATAGTTCTCCCTATTTTCGGTCAGCAGCCTTTGCATCATCCAGAACAGCTCTGTGACCTGATTCCCAACTTTGCTACTTTTCGTGTCAAGACAGTGATACCTATTGCTGCATTTCTCAACCAGCCACAAGGGGGCGCCGCTCTTAACGCCAAGCTCCACGGGTGTGTGTCCAGGCCAGGCAATGCCGGCGAAGATGACCAAACAGTGACTCCACACTCTCTCACCGAAGAGGGCCAAGTGCCCCTCTAACGCCCTTCGACGTTTCTCACAGAACACTGAACTCTTCTTTACAACAACGAGAAAAACATGGGGTCCCGGATGGCAGAGAGAGACGCTACGAACAATCTCCCTTCTCACCAGCTCTGGTGTTTCCTGGACAGTGAAGTCACACCACCAGCCAGGTGTGTCCACCACAGTGACCCACCTCCCCGCCACCTCTCCCACTCTCCTGGAGCATGTTGTCCGCTCGTTGGTGACAAATTCCTCCTTTCCTAGAAGCACATTGCCCACAGCACTCTTCCCAGAGTTTCTCCCACCAAGAAGGACAACTCTCATGTCTTAAAGAGACAAACACGCGTTAGATATCCTGCGCCTTAATGCACATTTGGTTTTTGCTTGCTTTTGAGAGCAACTGTTATTCTCACAATGATTACAACACACACACACACACACACACACACACACAGGTACATCGAATGTAGCCTCCACACAGTTAAATCGTGCCCCTAATTTGATGTGCTGGACCATCGCAGGTTGCCTTATCACAATCAGCTGCTATACAAAGTCTACATTCCAGGTGGATATTATGAACGCATCGATAGTTTTGTAGTCTATCAGTACAAAACTCACAGAAATTCTGGAAACCTCACCATTTTCATATTTCTTTTTTGTATGACTTGCCTGGTAATATTGTATAACAATGTCATTCTAATTATAGATAAAAGTTATTAAAAAATATGCTATAAGCCATGGGCACATTTTCAATTACATAGAACATGTTAGCAAGTTAATATTTACGACAAATGAGTGGAAAAACGTACCAGATGTTGGTGCTGATCTGGTAGACATTTCGCCCGAATTTAATTTAGCTTCGCCCCAAGAAAATAATTTTCTCCATATTTGCTGTGTCCGGTCCTTTTCCTTCCATCGTACCACAGGTTTCTGTTGTAGAGCCTGCGAGAGTAAACACTAGCCTTTATGCCATTTTATGGCTTTATGAGTCCAAAGGTTGTCAGTATTCATCAGTTAGTAATGAGCCATCACTTTGTTGCAGTTAAAAAGACAACAAATAAGTTCAATGAGTTACAATCCACTGGAATAAATTCAATATCGTAAGGATTAAAGAGATAGACTGGTCTTTCCTCACTCACAGGGACCTAATGCAAATGACATTTAGTTCTCTACAAATGTCTTAATTTCTAAATGAAACTGCATAATGTGTCCACAAATCATTTGTAATTGTACGTTAAGCTTTGTAAATAGCTGAATAAATATAGAAATACAGACATAATTACATATGTCAAATATGACATAAACCTGGCCATAGTTTGTGCCATAAGCCTTGTTCAATAAAAACTTTATTCATCATATTAAATAGCTCATCAAATGTAATCTGGTCACAGAACTAAAGGTTTTGCTAAGCAGTACTAAAACAGAGTTACGGACACATTTTTCCAAGTCTCTAGAGAGAAAAGGTAGCTTGGAGAACATTAGGATCCAGATTTGCCTGTTTGATAAGAGGCTGCACGATTAAAGCATGATTAAAGACATCTGTAACACAGCCTGAAGTAAGTCAGGAGTTCATCAATGTAAGAATACTAGACCCAAACGTAGTAAAAACATTTTTTAAAGACAAGAAGGAATACTATCATGAGAGTAAGTAGGGCTCAAAATGTTCAAAGACAGTCGGGTTAATAGGAGAGACAGAAGGGTCAGTCCAATTGTTATGTGTCTGAATCTGAATTTAAAAATGTAGATGTAATAATACAGCAGACCTCCAGCATTTTTTTTTTAATTATTCCCCTTTTCTGGCCCACAAATCATTTATAATGAACAAATTACAAAAACAAAATGTGGCCCGCCACTTAATTTAAACGTCCTGATGTGGCACCTGAGCGGCAAAAGTGTGCCCTCCCCTGCTTCAGATGATGGTACAGTTTGGTCATAAAGGGAGGGAAACATCAGCAAATTGTCATGACCCAGTCTTAATGCCGAAAATGTATTTGTTTGCTGCCACCTGATTGGCCGATGAGCGTTAATGAACAGTTGAAAAGGTGTACCTTAAAAAAAGTGACCAGTTAATATATATGATAATGTAAAAGACTTGCAGGGTGAAGTGTAAAGGGAGCGAGATGCACCCGTGAACCTAACTGGGGACCTTAAAAAGCCCACTTATTAACTAACCTATGTCTGATGCTTAGCTAAACCCAAAACAGATGTGCTCCTAATCAACATATTACACAGGAGTGCTCTACCCTACACACCCTGTGACAACAGAGCTCACCAATACGTGACAGACAACTTTACAAGGCAATAATTCAACAACAAAACATCCCATGAGAAGCACCTTTTAAAACGGGTCCATTAACTGTATTAGATAATGCACGTCTCAGTTTTTATGTACCCAACCAATCCTGTGAGTGTTGGCTTGTTGGCTACACTTGTGAACCAATTAATTTCCCTATGACTTGTCAATGACTATGACTTCTCTATGTCCATGGTTTGTTAACATTTAACATGCTGTTGTTAAACATTTAAGGAATGGATGAAGCAGTTTGAATCAGTTAACCACACCGTCGTTCAAAAGTTCACTATCGTCCAAAAATGCAGACCTTTGGCGTTCGCCCAGACCTTGGATTAACATGACTGGCACTATGCACCACATGATCAAGCTGATTCCACTCGAGATCTTCCGTTTCTTGGCAATTCAGTGAATGGGCCAGCCCTCATTTCATAGAACAAAAATAGACTAACGGGTTTTAGAAGCTATTCTGGACATTTTATGCCTATAATTGAAAATCCAGTTTAATTGCTTCTTTAATTAGCACAACAGTTTCAGATGTGCTCCAGATACTGAACTAGTCTATGTAAGTCCAGTTTAATAGCTTATTTAATTAGCACAACAGTTTCAGCTGTGCTAACAACGTTGCAAAATAGTTTTCTAATTATCTTTTCTAATGAGCCATTTCAAATGATCAACTTGGATTAGTTGGATGTCTGGACAGATAGTTGCCTCTGTACACCTAATAATGTAGATATTAAATAGTCAATTGAAGGTGAGCTGTTTCCAGCTTGTCATTTACAAAATTAACTGTTATTTTAAATTAAAAAACTATTATCTTTGTTGATATGCCGCACATGTCATGTGGATTATCTTTGTTGATATGCTGACATGCAAGATGAGATGAGATGAGATATGCCACTCATGTCAAGTGGATGAATTATCCTGGTGAAGGAACATTTGTCCAAACATGGCTTTAAAAGCTGTTGTTGTGTTTTCCAGTCCATATACAATCCTTGTTATGCAAAATTGCAAAATAATTTCATTATTTAATGTCATACATGAGGTTCACACTAGGAAGCCATGAGATCAGATTAAACGTTTGTGATATTTTCAGCGAAATTACTCATTGCCTGTACTGCTTGTAAACTATTGTGCACGCCGATATCAACGACTACAGACTTTTGCTAAATATTTATTTAGAGAATAATTGATTATAGCACAAAAATATAAAGGTGAATGCCGTTGAAGCAATTAGACCATTTTGCGGTTGGGACTTTTCCTTGTTGGAGAGTGAATGACGCCACCTACTGTACGACGACTGCATTTGCATAATAATCCTAATGCTATGCGTATTGACCTATACTGACTTTCTATTGGTCGAATAGATTTGCTTCTCGCTCCTCCCACCTCTGAGCTACACCAATGAAAAGCAGCAATGCAAAGCTAACCATTATCTTCCGTACATTTAGCTAGTAGTAGCAAATAGTGCTAACATCCGTGTTACACACTAAACAACTGCTACACTGATTTGACTGAGTCTGATAATATCGAAAATTGGAAAGATCGAGATGTCAAGTGTTGAAGCCATGCCTGTGCAACTGAAAGTGGAATACTGGTATGTTTGGTTTATTTTTAATAAATATAATAATGACGTTGTCTAAGCGTGCTTATAGTGGGAATGCTAATGCTAGCGACCAGTGGTACTAGTTCTGCGGTATTCATCTCTGGTGATAAACCGATTTCATTCAGCAGAGCGATCTCTGTCCGGCCCTGAAATTCAAAATACCAAATAATACTGATTATGTAAATTACTATGTCAAGTTTTTATTTGTCTTAGCGGTGGATGAGGTTACGAGCCCCGCTATCAGGAGCTCGCCCGGGTTGTCACCGAGGAGTTCCCGGAGGCGGAGGTGTCAGGCTTCGTAGGAAGACAAGGTAATTAAATTGTACTCTATGAATTTGACCTGCTTTTAATGGAATTAATGTTCCCTCATATTCACTAACAACAGATCGAACTGTGATTGGATCCTTGTGCCGAGTTGACTCATCCCTTGTACAATGAGTTTGTTGTGTAAAACTTTCTAGTTAATATGTCTTACTACAAAGACAGGCCCGTGTTATTTACTATTACATGCTAGTGTGACGCCGAGGGGGCAGAACCTAGAATGCGGAGGCTGTCATTGGCTGACAAGATGCTGACACTGACGTGCATTAATTAAAGGGATAGCTTGACATGCATTATGTGGATAGTTCAATCTAGATTTATATTTCGGTGAAATAACACTCATATAGCTTTATTTAATGTTGTCGCTGTATACATTGTCTCAAGTATAAAAAAGTACATTGTTTTGCTGACTGACTTGTCTTCTGTTTTTCTTTCTGTAGGCAGCTTTGAGATTGAGCTCAATGGGCAAGTTGTCTTCTCCAAGCTGGAAACAAGTGGTTTTCCATATGAAGATGATGTAAGTTATTACGTTTTGACATGCCAGACATTTCACACATTGAATATGAACTGTCAATAACTGCCTTCAATAATGCAATATCTCTAATAACCTGCAGATCATGGATGTAATCCAGAAAGCCCATGATGGCAAGCCTTTTGAGAAGATCTCCAAGAGCAGACCTCCTTGTGTCATCTTGTAGATTGCCTCTCCCACCTCCTTCCCTCTTGGTAGCAGTCAGTTCACGTGAAGAATGTGTTCAGGTGATAGCCAGTGTAGCCACTATGCTATTGCCAAGTCAGGTATGAGGACATATCACTCTGATGAAACAAGTTTAGCAGGTTAAACTGAAACCATTGAAGACACTGTCTTTGGTTTAGAGGACTTCCCGTCATCAGGGTATGTTTTGCCTCCTCCCTCCCTCTGCTCACATTATGGTGCTCCAGGACTTTTATGATTACTGTAGCCCAAAACTGAAATGTTACGGTATGATGACTCTAGTCCTGTCAGCTCCTTGTCATGAGACCAGGCGGAGGGAGGAAAGGGAATGTGGAGGGGCATACAAGGATATAGGAAAGGGAATGCCAAAGCCTCTTAGTACCCATAGTAAAACGGAATGGAGTTAGCATATTTTAACCCTTGGTAAAATTATGTTTTTTGTAGGCATTTCTACTTCTGTATCGTGTACCATAATATTGTGTTAAAGGCGCTGCTAAATTTTTGCCATATTTGATGTAATATGCACTTGGATTCACATATGGGTATTTAGCGAGGTTCAATTCTCTGTTTCTTTTCTTTGGTATAATTTTTGTTAATTTCTGTCATTGTTGTTTTGTGGATGTTAATTTATTTAGTAAACTCAACACTGTAGTAACCAAATAATTGTATAATTGCGGTTTTACGCTGCCACAGTTATGCAATTGTATTGGCTCTAGGACTTTCATGAGGTTTTACTATTAGCAGAGCTGACTACACATACTAGCAGATTAATCTTCAGTTAATGCAACTTCCTGGTCTGTCATTATTGCCACATCGCCCCCTGTCTGTCTTGTTAAGTGTAAGGTCTGATCTCAGTATCTTTAACCATTAATTATGAAACCTGTTGGGAGAACTTGTACTGCATAATAAAGTGTGGAAATATTTAACTGCTCAATGACTTTGTTGGTAATGATTTGTGTTTTAGATGTGCTGTATTACATATGTATTCATCTACCTTTGACAAAATATCATTAAGTCGGAAATGCAATGATTTCCCATTTATTTAAGGCTTTTTACTGTATAAATACTTTACACACGAGGGTGCTGTACTGAACACAATATGCATTTGCTACTTGATTAATGTTTACATGTCTACAGTATTATAAACCAGGTGGTTCCTGCTCTGGGCTGATTGGACGGAAAGCTGTTGTTTAATAGTCTGTACTGCAGGTAAGCGAACAATTCTGTTGATCAACTTTGTATAATTGCAATGAGCCATCACAGCTGCTGTGTAACTGGTAGGTTGTCCACGTTTGCTGATTGTACTGTACAGGCTCTGCGTGTGTCTAATTGTTTAGTAGTGTTATGGCATATTAAACACTTGCCACCGACCGTTTTAATGTTGCGACTACTTTTATTATTGTGATTTCTCTTACATAAACCTGGATAAGGGATTTGGTACTTGTACCTGAACTTGCCATATCCAGGAAGCAAATTCAGCTACGGTGTGTTAGTGATATCGGTTTCAGTAATTGCTCTCTGGACAATATTCACATCAGACCTAAAGCCACTGTCTCGCTAATTGGATCTCTGGGAACAGGTGTTCCGCCCCTTCTTTAGACAGGTCGCACGCTCTCTGTAATGTCAACACAGAGCCAGCCATGGCAACCCCGAAATAGACATTGAATGAAACATATCTGCATCTTAATATTTATAGATTATGTTGGTGAACTCTTGTTTTATTTCAAGTGGTAAATCAAAATTCATATTTTAAATGCACCTAATTTAACATGAATAGCATTAATGAACAATTGCCAGCATTTGAAGCAAATGAACTCGAACAATGGTGTTCTGTTGATAATGCACTTGCGTCAAACTAGGAATATAATATGCTGAATTATGTTTCCTTTGTGGTACATGTAAAACGCTTAACCACAATGTGGTAACTGGCCCAACCCAGCATGACTCGGTAAACCTGTAATCTCCATTTCATGTTGAGGTTCCTCCCACCTCCACCAGCAAAACAAAACTCACATAGATCAAGAACAATCAAGCAGAAAGGAGTGAGAATTCAAATCTGAGACAAAGCTATGGGGGTCACGGAGATAAGGGTGGAATACTGGTAAGTTTACATTTGGAAGAATGTGTTGTTATTCTGAACAGAATCATGGGAAATGTCCATTGAGGAAATATGGCAACTGGCATTCCTTTTAACACACGTTGATTCTGCATTTTGTCAACGAATATCTTTTTAGATTTTTATTGTTTTTTTTGTTTTAGTGGTCAATGAGGGTACGAATCCCGCTACAGGAAGCTTCAGCAGGCTGTTTCTGCTAAGTTTCCTGAGGTGGAGATGTCAGGTTCTGTAGGGCGAAAAGGTAAGCTTGGTACTCGAATGTCTTGGAGAAACCACTATTGTGTGAACGATGTAATGGTAATTAATTCATTCAGTAAACTGGTTTTACCACAACTTAGCTGTCATTAAACATGTATATTGTTTTGCCGATAAGCCAAATGCTGTTCTGTTTCCAGGCAGTTTTGAGTTAGAGATTAACGGCAAGCTGGTGTTCTCCAAACTGGAAACCGGTGGCTTCCCCTTTGATGAAGACGTGAGTATCGTATGTTGTCTCTTGAAGATGTCTACTCATGACAACACTGGTTCAAAAGTTCCATGGTTTTGCCCCTTCAGGTCATGGACGCCATCCAGAGCACCTGTGATGGCAAGCAAGTGGAGAAGTGGACCAAATCCCGCCCATCTCCATGTGTCATCCAGTAGATCAGAACCACTGCTGCTGTCTGTCTCCACTCACACACCAGAGTCGTTTATTTAGAGACCTGCTGTCAGGTTAGGTGTTCTCTCCCTCCCCCTGTCTGCTCCCATTGTGGTGTTAAAGGACTTTTATGATTACTGTAGCCCAAAACTAAAATGTTACATTATGATGACTCCAGTCCTGTCAGCGCCGTTGTTATGGGAACGGACAAAGGAAGGTAACGGTGTGACTCGTGGTGGGCGGGACTTCCTAATCTTCTTGCCTATTGGAGCTGCTATAGTCGGCGTTTGGTTGTATTATTCTGCACTACTAAACGTCTCCAGAGTGTGCTAACTATCTATACTGTAAATGATGCTTTGAAAATAAATTTATGTTCTGCAGAATTGGTCACATGAGATTATTTTTTGTTCTAGTTATGAAGGCCACTTCCACTGGCCTATCTGATACAATGACAACCGTCCCAAGTTCTTTAAAGCACATTTTAATTATTACTGTTTACTGATTATTACTTTTAATAATTGATGGTCTTCTGACCCATCTGTTTACCATGTGATGCAACCATAGAGACATGTAGACATCTACACATGGATTTGACTTTGA
Source organism: Dallia pectoralis (assembly GCA_029465975.1). Taxonomy (NCBI): domain Eukaryota; kingdom Metazoa; phylum Chordata; class Actinopteri; order Esociformes; family Umbridae; genus Dallia; species Dallia pectoralis. The sequence continues at coordinate 5,323,020 of CM055756.1, forward strand.
CAGTATCCACCATTTCTGAGTAAGGCAACTGGGTTTAACTTTAACCTATTAGCGGATCCTTTCTGATGTCCAAATGTGCCATTTGAAACGTTCCAGCCTTTACAAAGTCTAACCTTCGATCCCAAACAAACTCCTGTTATCATCTGGTTCAGAACACCCTCTGTTGTCACATTGCTGAAACGACTCAGAGATACACTTTCAGAAGAGTGATCAGTGGCTCAAACAACCCATCAGCTGTAGAATGCACTCGTAACTTGAATGAAAAATGTAACTTTAAAATAGTAGAAACAGCTTGAAATGTTAATAGTAATGAAAGAAATAAACATCTTGAAATTAAATTAGTCAAATGTGGAATATTTCATCATCAGTAAATTCCTATCCATTTGTTTAGAATCGATGGGAGATAAATGGTGTCCATGCTTTTGTCATTTTGTACTGGATGAAAGGAGCTCTAGAAATGATAACTTGGTTCTGCTTAACCGGTACCGAAACAACACCACGGGACGTGGCCATTAGAGGATCTGAATGGACTTATATCTCTTATAAAGTTGAGACAACAAGTTATCAAATATGATTTGCATGTGTTCAGACAGGTTGTCATTTCTGGACATTGGTCCCATAGATATCTTAACAAGAAATGGTGTGTGTGCATTGGCGTGAGCTCATTGGTGTTAGTGCTTGTCCTTCCTGTCTTTCTAGTTATTTAGAAAGTTAAGGTGACAACCACAATGCTTGTCATGATGGATTTCTTGCTTATTGGAATGTTCCAAATGCCTGTTTAGTTGCACTTTCATAAAAAGTATCGCTGCCTGTTTAACTTGTTAAATGTGTTTGTAAATAATCAGCAATTTGGTACACTTTTCCAGATTAGTACACGCTCAATAAGATTCAATCCACTATTTTTAGCACAATTGCAGAGCCAAGAGATCTTTTAGACATATCTCCATAATATATAATATATTTGACCGAATCAACTTTTATCATATCACGTATATTCCAGGGCCAATCGGAAGTGCCAAAGGAACATTACAAAACGGTCAAAATTGGCCTCCCTGTGTAACTGTGAAATCCTACACTAGAGGGTGCTATATGCAATATATTCATGGATTGTCTGTTTACAGCTGTATTTACAAGATTCTGATGTTTCTCCAATGATCCCCATGGATGTCCTCTCTACAATTGTTATTCAAGGGTGGAGTCACTGGCTCGCTGTTGTTCTCTATTGCCATCCACGCAATGTGAGTAAAACTCTGTGAGTAATACTAGACCTTCCCAGGGTGGTTGCGATTGATTGTTATCCCATTGGTTGATAGTTGGTAAAGTGGGTGGATTGATTTACAGTTAGTTTGGGGCCTGTCTGGGATTTACTCTGGATAGGGCCACCATTTCCCTGGACAGTCGTGTCTCAGCCGCACAATATTCTGCTGCTATTTTATTTTGCGTGGGGAACAGGGAACTAGGGTGTCTAACTTTTCATTTTGTCTCGTTCTGTTCACACTGAGGACATGAGCCCAATGACCACACCATGGGACCAAGCAAGCCCTAAGGATGTGTAGCTGACCCATCCTAAGGCCCTTCTGGTTGTGTAGCTGACCCATCCTAAGGCCCTTCTGGTTGTGTTGCAGGCCAAGCAGCAGATGGTTCCAGCTTCCACTCTGCATAACTCTCCCTGCCCCCGATTATCCCTGTCTGAATGGTCATGCATCAGACCTGCACTTTTAAAGACCCTGGAAATGAAGTAAAGTAAATAAAGTAAGCTATAAAACATTCAGCCGGGACAGCCAGAAGTGGATTTTACACAATTTGGTGCCTGGTTCCTCTATAGGTTTCTTTACTTGGACATTTTTCCAAGCCGCTGTGTATCAACTTGTTGATGCGTGCTCTGTCGGGTTTCAGGCTGGGTGTTTGTAAAAGCACTTTGTGTCAACGGTCGTTGTAAATAGGGCTTTTTAAAAATACTATTGATGGATTTAATGATTGATTTGTTTTGTCACTATCAAATAAGATGTATCTCTATCAGATCTTGTTCTTTGCTGACAAGTGAGAAATGTCAAAAGCTGACAGAATTAGGCTGCCTGTGTAAATGTCAAAGTCACAGTCAAATGCAGCATATTTAAACCCAACCTCTTTAAAAAAAATCTGTGGAAAGATAAAATACATTTGTTTATGTATTTCAATGGATATCACAGAATGTTCTGCATTGTGTATCGTTAGTTTACTCCTTTTACTTAGTTTGTGGTTTTGTTCAAAGATCTCATATCCATTTAGTCTCCCTGAGTGGTTGGTGTCTGTCGTTGTGACTAGGTGGGTCCGGGTTCAAGGCTCTGGTTAACAGTGATAATTTTGACCGGCAGTTTGCCTTGGGGCAGATAGAGCCGTCGTTCCAGGCTATGGACAGTATCATCAAAAAAGACAGTTACCGCTCTACCTTTTTTCTTGCTCTACCAACTATACTGTGCTGCACAATACCCTAAAGAATGTATGCATTCAAAAGAAGCACTGTGTGATACATATAAGGTTGCGATGTGACCTTCCGTCATTCCAGTCACCAGCAATGTGTAATCCCTGTGTAAGATATTCATGTATGTTGTTGGTTTACAATGGAGTCGTCATGTTAGAGGAGTTTGTTTTCCTGCGGTAGTTTAATGAATTCAAAAAGTCACAAAAAAGCAAGCAGCAGACAGACATTATTTAAAAATGTATTATGTTCATTATGATGTAGTAAATGTTGAATGTCACCTGTCATCGTAGCATTGGCTAATTGGCTTCATAATATACAGATATGTTAGAAAATGCATCGCAAGGGAAGATTGATTGCAGAAACAACACTTTCTAATGGTTGGGTTCACACAGAAATATTTTAAATAGAAGCAATGTCCATTCTAATAACATCAAATTGATCAGAAGTACAGTGTGGACATTATTCATGTTGTAAATTACTATTGTAGCTAGATGTGGCTGATTTATAATGGAATATCTTTTAAAAGACTAAATGATCTTTACAAAAACAATAAAACGGTCCTTCTTCAAACTGGTTTAGTGTCTGGAGCCTCAGTGTTTGTGGGTTCAATTACAGGCTCAAAATCGGCAGACACAAATAACTTCTTTATGAAACCCTTCAGCCTATTTTTGAGAAACTGTTAATAAACCAAATTATTATACTTGCTTTATGTCTTCTTACACGAATACTACTGTTCAGCATGACCCTATGTAATTTGGTGCATTTGACTAATAATAAACTTTGACTATGACTTTTGGATGGACTCCCTATAGGCTAAAAAAAGTTAACAACTAAAATAGGCCAATAGCTTGGCAGGATACAATGTTTTTCAAAGCAGCAGCTCCAGTGCTGGAGCAAGAGCCAGCACCACGGGCGTTGTCCACTGCTTATCTAATACGCCCCCTGTCACTGGCATGGATGTAAAGATTGTCTTATATAGAAATGTCATCTAATTATTCAAAAAATCATTGAACTTCAATTGTGTCTTGTCAGGAATGCTAGAGGTGCATCAATAACTGTTAAATGTTTAGGAAACAGCAGTTGTGCTGTAACAGGAAGGTGTATTGACTTCTACTCACCACAACAACAAAAAAAAGATCGAACAAGCATTGGTTCATGGTTTCAGTACCTCGATATACAACACCGATTCCAAAAAAGTTAGGACAGGATAGAAAATGCTAACAAAAACAAAGGGGAGTGTCTTGTAAATGTACTTTCACTTGTATATAAACAAACAAGATATTTGATGTTTTACTTAATCAACTGCACGCCTTTTTGAAGGTAAACATTTATTTTGAAATGGATCCAAAGAAGTTGCCAATTTAGGACTAAAAGCGACGTGATAAGTTGAAAGAAGAAGGCGATGTGAAACAGCTGAAGCAGTCGTGTAATCATAGTATATATGGAGCCTCAAAGAAATTCCTAGTCCTTCAAGAGCAAGGATGGGTCAAGGGTCACCAATCTGCCAACAGAAAGGTGAACGAAAAATCGCATATTTTGAGAACAACATTCCCAAAAGACAAATCTTTTGGGCATTTCACCTTCTACTGTGCACAACATGACTAAAAGATTCAAGGAATCCGGACAAATCTCAGTGCGTAAAGGGCAAGGCTGGTAAACACAGGACGTCACTGTCACAGATGCAACTTCAGGCTTTAATATGCAAAGCAGAAGCCATACAGCGTCCAGAAGCGTCGCCGCCTTCTCTGGACTTGGCCTCACCTGGGATGGACAGTAGCACTGTGAAGTCGGAACACGGGGCATCCAAGCTGTTATCGGCGTCGGGTCCAAAAGCATCTGTCATGGTATGGGGGTGTGTCTGTGCCAATGGCATGGGTATCACGCACATCTGTGAGGGCACTATTAATGCATTTCCCTGCAGGGGAACGCCAAACCACATTCTGCCTGGATTTCAGGCGCATAACTGCGTCAGCAGAGAGTGCGGGGGCTAATGTGTTTTCAATAAAGTACAGGGTGAATTTAAATGTCAAAATACCATTTGTTTTGCATTGCGTAGTATTTCTAATACTGTAAAACCAAAACAGGATGGGTGTCACTCCAAATATCCAGAGGTATAGCACATTCCTTAGAGGGATTGCCTCTATGGTCTAACATCTACCATCAATTACCTCTTTATTTGGACACATTCAGAGATGTATTCAGTCCTATCGAATTATGCTTGAGAACCAAGACCCAAACCCAAAACAGACCCTAACCATGATCGATCAGTGTTTGAGCTTCGTGCCCCAGTGGTGAGGTTGTGTCGTACAGTAAGGCTTGTCCCTGTTCAGTGGGTGTTCTCTCACAGGATTGGCAGCTAGTAATGGAAAAAGTGTTATTTTCTTATAAACCCTCATCATGGTGGGGGAATCCCTCGGTTCATAGAAGGAAATCCTCAGTACGTGAGAAAAATGACGTCAGAAGTCAAGATGCTCACCTCCTGATAGTGCCCCCTTTGGGCGCCCTCTGGCAGGGGGGGAGCTGGCCCTGTCGGCACATACAGGTTGGTCTCTCTCCCCTCTTGGCTCCCCTCCAAAACAGGGAGGGCGGTGCGGAGGAGAGGGTTGGTGTATCCCCAACCCCAGGTGGGCCGAATCGATAGGGCCGCTTGTCTACTACACAGGGGTCTTATCTACCCATCCCCGACGGGCACAGCGAGTAACGCAGCACTTCTTGGGCCGGCGTACTTTCGTATGGGTGTTTCCCTCCTTTTTTTGTCTTCCCGTCAGCGTCGGTTCACTCCATCGTTGGGCACGTATGCGTTGGCAGCTCAGTCATCTCGTTTTTCCTACGGCCAGAGACCAGGCTGGATCACATTGGTGCAGGTAAGTTTGTGGCTTCGTGGCCAGGGGTCCGTTACAGGGGTCAATTGTGGTTAGGGGGTACTGGGGAAGTAAGGTTTTGAATGGGGCTACATACCTTAAACTTGCCTGAGATTTTGTAAACAGCATTAAACGGATACCTATCTTTAACAGGTTAACAAGTGATTCAAGACGTGAAGAAAGTCAGATTTTTTTATTTGTTGTCGCTTGTCTCAATTTAGTGTCATAGCGTTTGAATGGTTATAGCACAAGTGAACATTGTCAAATCTATCCAGCTGCTGTTATCATTTAAAAAAAATGTACCTTGGTAATTTTAATCAACATTATATGTGTATTTGAAACCTTAATAATATTAACACTGTTTCCATCTTGTTGCCAATCATGTAACATCATTTTATTGTATTGGGAGCAGATGTTGTAATATTGTTCAAATTATCTGTAAAAACATGGTCTGTAGTGGTGCAAATTGCTGTACTTGACGACAGGAGCACTAGGTTATTTGGCCTCGTCCGGGCGTAACCCAGAGAGATAAGAACGAGTCTCGAATTCAAACTACAAAACAACGCTGTCACAACGGCTGACTCACGTTAAGGCTCACGTCTCACTGGGGCTGTGACACAAGATGACAGTATCTTGATGAAGGGGCCCTCAGAAAACGTGTAATGCCCAGTACAGTAATGCGTGCATAAGTGCATACGTTTTCCATACACATTGTCACCAACTTGGCCTTGCATTGAGTATGATGTAGTTGTAACTGAGTATTTGGTGTTCGTATACAGGAACTGCGCATCTCCTGCCAAATAATAAAATAATTTCAATAATTTTTGTCATATTTTTAACAAAGTGCATTTCTATTGCAGGGTATGTACACACATTGCTGAAAGTGTAAGGACCATATAAACAAGCGCCAAAAAACTCCAATGGAGAACAATCTGTCTTTTGGAGAGGTGGGCAAAGGATTTTATTACAATACACCAGTATATGAGATGGGAAAACTAGTGTCAATTCAATGTATTTTACGCGCTGTTATTTCATTGAACAAACATCTTTATTCTACATTTCTCTCTCTCTTTTTCTTTCTCTCTTTTTTCATCTAGGATGGTATGTCCTATGAGGAGGAGAGCGACTCTGCCTTCCCATCTCCAATCAGGTTGTCAGTGCTTTCCCCTAAAACAAATACATAAACTAACAAACATAAACAAACAGATGGTGTGTAATTAGAATTACCTCACAGGTCCAAACCTGGACTACAAATTTAATATAAATGACATGGATGACAGTCCGCCTTTAACATTGTGAATGCAGCTACAATCAAGTGGTTGCGTTAAACATATTGACTGATATCTCCGCCTTATGTATGCTGTGAAACACCACCCCCCACTGGTTAGAGACGGTATTATTTTCTTATCTTAGAAAAGAGAACTGATAGCGCAAAGTTTCCGCCTCTCACAGAAGTAATCTCTGCCAACACAAGTTGGTAATTATGGCCCTGACTCTAGAGAATAAAAAACGAGAGGTTTTTGGTGCCACCTTTCGTCCAGAAAACAAAATACCACTCTCCAAATTGTGAATACTTCTCTCTGTCAGAGAGGCTTAGATGCGTCTCTCCATAAAGAGTAAAGCACGACGTGTTGTGCTTTAGATATGGTGAGACATGGACAGGAGTTGAGGAGCGACACACACACACACACACACACACACACACACACACACACACCCGACCCTCCTCATGAACTTCCCCCGTGACTTCCTCAGGACCCCGTTGAGCCACACTGGCAACTATAACCTGGAGCGGGGCCAACAGGATGAGGGGAGCGCCCAGGCCAACCAGGGCACGCTCATTCAGACCGACCCCAAGGGTGAGCACTGAACACCCCCATCGACACTCTCTCTACACCCCTCTGTATGGCTCTCTCGCTCATAATAAAAAACACATTGTCTTGGGTCTCACCGTTGCCTCACTGTATTTCAGCCTATCTGAACCTAAATACCAATGCCAACTCCAGAGGCGATGCTCAGGTAGGCCTCATTAAGAACTTTAAACAAACAGATACTTGGTTTATACAAGAGTCGGGCAGGTTTGAACCTGAGCGTGACATTTTCTGTGTGTTTCTCAGGCCTACGTGGAGCTTAATGAGCTCATAGGCAGCAGCTGGCAGGAGACCGGTCGCTGGGTGGGATATGAGGAGAATTTCAACCCGGCCACCGGCGTTTGGGGCCCCTCCCACATGCCCTACCTCACCTTCAAGAGTCTGATCCAGGTCCGAAAGATCATGTGCACAGGTGACTATCGAGAAAACATTTCCTTCCTGAACATGGTTTGGTTGATTTATTCAGAGGCAATTGTCAAATGAATGTATTCCAGAGGAAATATGGGCCTGGGATTTCCACACTAGGGTGTCAGACAGCCACAATCGAAGTTTGCCCAACCCCAACACTCTGTGTTTAGGTGCCGTCATCCTGGACCTGCAAGCCAACTGTCTGTCTGGTGTAGTGGAGACGGTGGTGGACGAATTGATGGCCAAGAATGAGATCCGTCCGACTGACAGGGATGGCCTGCTGAGGGCTTTACTGCAGAGACGCAGTCAGTCTGAAGCAGAGCCGACTCAACCTGTCGGAGCAGACATCGAGATGCAAACCTTCTCTGTCACCAAACAGGTAACACCGGGCCTGCGGACCTACTACAGTGTAGACCTCAATATGAATCCAACCTTTTGTGACTTCATTCAACCTCTGGTTCTTGTATAGCTTCATACTCCCTTTTGCTTTTCAGAGAAATACAACCGATCACGTGGAAGCCTCCATCGTCCTCTCAGGTCAGTCCTTTGTGAAACACTAAACACCGACGTGCTACCGGTTGAATACTCCGTTGGATTTCAAATGACTTATGGAGACTCGGGCGACAGAGTATTATAGGCTAAATATGTGTGTTCCAGGGATTGTGGATACCTTGGAGAAGCCAGTCGTGGCCTTCGTCCGGCTGGAAGACTCGGTGGTGATGGAGGGGACCCTGGAGGCCCCTGTGCCAGTGCGCTTTGTCTTTGTGTTGGTGGGCCCGAGCCACGCACCTGTGGACTACCATGAGAGCGGCCGTGCCATGGCTACCCTGATGGCTGACTGGGTGAGTGAAAGGACACCAGGTCAATGTGTGGCTAGGATAATATAGATGGTATGTAGATGAGTTCCACCACACACACACCTGGCTGTGATGTCACCATGTTTGGGTCCTACAGGTCTTTAGTCTAGAGGCACACCTGGCTGTGATGTCAACATGTTTGGGTCCTACAGGTCTTTAGTCTAGAGGCACACCTGGCTGTGATGTCACCATGTTTGGGCCCTACAGGTCTTTAGTCTAGAGGCACACCTGGCTGTGATGTCACCATGTTTGTGTCCTACAGGTCTTTAGTCTAGAGGCACACCTGGCTGTGATGTCACCATGTTTGTGTCCTACAGGTCTTTAGTCTTGAGGCATACCTGGCCCAAACTGAAAAGGACCTTACCAATGCCATCGCTGATTTCATGGAGTGCAGCATCGTCATCCCGCCCACTGAGATCCAGAACGAGGGCATGCTCCAGCCTATCATTGACTTCCAGAAGAAGTTGCTAAAGGAGAGGCTCCGCCCCATTGATACCCGAATTGCGCTTGGTTTCGGCATAGGTCAGTGACACACACTAACCCCGTACTGTACTGAACCAATCTACCTCTATAAACTCTTCGGTCCATTCTGTTTCCTGTAGGTCGGTTTGGGCCTACATTTCCCTGAACTATTGTATTCTGAAGAAAATGTTTAATATCAAATCTGTGCTGGATTTGAATATAATTTGGGTGGTTTTGTGTCAAGCTGAGGAGGTTGAGGAGGAGCCCAGAGAAGACCCCCTGGCCCGGACGGGTGTCCCCTTCGGAGGGTTGATTAAAGATATTAAGCGCCGGTATCGCCATTACCTCAGTGACTTCACAGAAGCTTTCAACCCCCAAGTCCTGGCCGCGGTCATCTTCATCTACTTTGCCGCCCTGTCTCCAGCCATCACCTTCGGAGGCCTACTGGGTGAGGTTTCATCATCGAGCACTGGACCACTGACTGATTCCAGGGCAACGTGATATTAATGTAATTCCCTATGACCCCCATCTCCCCCCAGCGGATAAGACGGACCAAATGATGGGCGTGTCTGAGCTAATGATCTCCACCTGCGTGCAGGGCGTCATATTTGCCTTCATTGCAGCCCAGCCTGCACTGGTGATAGGCTTCTCTGGACCGCTTCTGGTGTTCGAAGAGGCCTTCTTCATGGTAAGACGTTTTTCGCTAAAACAGTCCGAGCTATAACCACTGGTAACAATAGACCTCCACTGCTTATGGTCATATGGATGTCAGTCATATAACATATGACTTGGATTGGCCACCATAATATTACCATTTGAAGTGCAAGTACATCGATAACATGATTTCTTTTTGCCACTCCATGGTGAAGTTTTGCCAGCAGTATGATTTGGAGTACATCGTGGGCCGTGTCTGGGTTGGCATGTGGCTCATCATCATTGTGGTGCTCATAGTGGGCCTTGAGGGCAGCTTCCTCGTAAGATTCATCTCCCGCTTCACACAAGAGATTTTCTCCATCCTCATCTCTCTCATTTTCATCTACGAGACCTTCAGCAAGCTCGTTAAGGTAACACTCATTAATCCACCTCACCTCCTCACATCCAGCCAGAACATTCCCACCTCACCTCCTCACATCCAGCCAGAACATTCCCACCTCACCTCCTCACATCCAGCCAGAACATTCCCACCTCACCTCCTCACATCCAGCCAGAACATTCCCACCTCACCTCCTCACATCCAGCCAGAACATTCCCACCTCACCTCCTCACATCCAGCCAGAACATTCCCACCTCATCTCCTCACATCCAGCCAGAACATTCCCACCTCACATCCTCACATCCAGCCAGAACATTCCCACCTCATCTCCTCACATCTACCCAGAACATTCCCACTTCATCTCCTCACATCTACCCACAACATTCCCACTTCATCTCCTCACATCCACCCACAACATTGCCACCTCCACCCACAAAATTCCCACCTCCTCACATTCACCCACAATATTCCCACTTCATCTTCTCACATCCACCCACAACATTCCCAGCTCATCTCCTTTGCCTGTCCTCTGCTGCCAACTCATCTACATAACTACATTTCTCTTTATATACAGATATTCCAAACTCATCCTCTGGTTCTGAACTATGATCATCTAAACAAATCAGCGGAAAACCCTTTCCTCCCAGAGACCACGGAGCTGGTCCAGCATCATGACGATGTGAACTCTACCACGCATGAGGGCATACTTGAAAGGGCCTATCCCAACACAGCCCTGCTTTCAATGTGTCTTATGTTCGGGTGCTTCTTCATTGCATACTTCCTACGGCAGTTCAAAAACGGCCACATCCTTCCTGGACCGGTAACTATGGCAACATTTACTTTAATTTATTACGATTTCTCTACAGGCATTTCATGCTTTCTTGATTGAGACAGGGGATAGGACAAAGCTGTCACTGATAGACCATTGTGTTGGATTCAATTCACGCTGCAGCAATACATGCGCACCATTGGACGCAGTTCAGGACCACCTTGTGTATCAGAGCTAGAGATGGATTGGCCTCCAAGTGTGTTCTGCGAGTCCACGCTTTAACTAAACAAGCTTTTCCAATCTACAGCTTCGTCGGATGATTGGCGATTTCGGGGTTCCCATCGCCATTTTCATCATGATCGGGGTGGATATCGCCATCAATGATACCTACACTCAGGTGAGCAATGTATAGGTGTTGTGAAGACTAAAGGGATATTCTCATTCTATTCTATTTGTATTACACCCATGTGCTGTTCTCAACGTTGTCATATATGAAGTTAAATTTGGAAATTCATGTAAATACATTTGTATCTTGTGTGTGTTCTAGAAATTAGTTGTGCCCAAGGGTCTTTTAGTAACCAACCCCAATGCCAGAAGTTGGGTGATCAACCCCAGGGGTGAGAAGAAGCCTTTTCCCATCTGGATGATGGGTGCGTGTTGCGTACCAGCCTTGCTCGTCTTCATCCTCATCTTCCTCGAGTCCCAGATCACTACGTGAGTGAGAATCTTCACGTCGGCGTCTGTTACGTCTCCGTTGTCTTTAAAAACAAAAAACCCTGAACATCACCTTGTCATGTGACCTCTCCAGGCTGATTGTGAGCAAACCAGAGAGGAAGATGGTGAAGGGCTCCGGTTTCCATCTGGACCTGCTCATCCTGGTCACCATGGGGGGATTGGCCTCCGTGTTCGGGCTACCGTGGCTGAGTGCCGCCACCGTGCGTTCGGTCAGCCATGCCAACGCCCTAACTGTCATGACCAAGGGCCCTAAGCCTGAGATTAAGAAGGTGCTGGAGCAAAGGGTCAGCGGCATGCTTGTGGCAGCCATGGTCGGTAAGTGCCACCAAAGGCTTCTGGGACAGACTGGCGGAATGTTCAGAGTGGAGGTTCGCACGTTCATTGGTTGATCCTAATGTGCCGGAGATACCATGTATTCCCAGGTGTGTCCATCCTCCTGGAGCCCGTCCTGAAGATGATTCCGATGACGGCCCTGTTCGGGATTTTCCTCTACATGGGTGTAACCTCACTAAGTGGGATTCAGATGTGGGAACGCGTGCTCCTGTTTTTTGTGCCCAGGAAATACTATCCGGCAGACGCGTATGCACAAAGGGTACGCTCTGACTCTATCTACTCTATCTCCCGTTTTTCTGTTATCCGCGTGTGTTTGTAGAAGCGCTTTGTGAAAACTGCTTATGAAAAGGTGCTTTATAAACGCAATTTATTTTAATTTTATTCCGTTTCATTGTTTTACACCGTTATTATCTACATATTACTTATACCATAAGCAATTCCTAAACAACAACACACTGTTGAAATGACAATGTGATTCAAGCGTAATTAACCTGTATGCAAACATAATCCGTTTTTCATCGTTGCATATATGACACATCGGGTTCATAGCCTCTGTCTTAACCCCCGTCACCTTTTCTCTTACTCCAGGTGAGTACCATGAAAATGCACCTGTTCACCTTGATCCAGATCACCTGTTTGGGACTTCTCTGGGCGGTGAAGATGAGCCCCTTCTCTCTGGCTCTGCCCTTCGTCCTCATCCTCACCATTCCCTTGCGCATGGCCCTAACTGGAACGCTCTTCACTAAGCTGGAGATCAAATGTGTAAGTGACACGTACATGTTCTCGTATTTTCCACACAGGAATATTTATTTGTTATGGTCCTGGCACCAGGCTGTTACCTTGTAGTGGTTAATGTTTAGTTCAGCGTTGTTTTTATTGGTTACGTTGTCTTTGAAATACTATTGTGACACTGTCCTGTTGCAGCTGGATGCCGCTGACTCCAAGGTGAAGTTTGAAGAAGAGCCAGGAGAGGACATGTACAACGAATCTCCATTACCATAAACACATTTCCACCTATCAACTCGCTAAGAGGATCCAGCGAACGTAAACAATATACTTTACAGTGACAATATATAACACATTCATCTCTACAGTATGGGCCTTTAAAAATATATATTTTAGGAACATGCAATCTGCTAACTGTCCTTAATAATTTAAATTGGGTATTTTGTGTGCCATGATAATTGCCCATATTCTAATTGAGCACAACGAAAATTGTCCCATTACTTCTAGGTAACAGATCAATTATAACACGTGAATGTGTTTGTATGGGACTGTTATTTAAAACTTTTTTATTTAATGCCATAGTTAAATTAATTTCGTTTGTTAGTTTTTACAGCTTGGTGTTATGCTTCATTGTGATGAATTATGTCTGTTTATTGAATGAAATAAGAATGTAAACCTTTTCTTTTTGATGCAAACTGTGAAAGTATGAGTATAGTATAGAGGTAAATAATAGTTTTTATAATAATCTATTTTTGGATGTTGTAGTTCTATTTTTGTATGTCACTCATAGCATTCAATATTAAGTACATTTCTCAGGATGTAAACCCAATAGTTTCAGGATAGCAAAGTAGGAATAAATGCATATATTATTTCCTGAATTAATTGTACCAATATTATTATGTGAATCAGAAATGTGTAAATATGGCAATTGAATCAAATATCTGACTATATTACACCGTTTTATCATTGTTTGGCATAAGAAGCATAAAAGGATAGCTGTATATTTGGTTTATTATTTCATGTTGATGTGTGTGTGCTAGGTATGACTGTACAACTGCTTTTTGGATTTTGACCCAAATAATTAAACATTAAAAAATAAACGGCGTGAGACCAATGCTTTGACTTAGGCTGGGATAACATCAGATAGGGGTTATAGGCATTACGTTTATTTAAGTAAATTGCTGTCATGATCTTTGTATGGGAATCATTCAAAACCACCGTAGCACAGATTCTTTATTTACAATATTCGTTATGTGACCAAAACCTTATTCTGACCAATGAAAGCTCACCTGTACAGACATGAATTGGGTATGGATTCTGGAAAATATACTATTGTGTAAATACTGCAACGCGGGTTTGATTGAACAGAGCCCTTAATTTGAGACATTCCAACAGTTTTATTCATCACTAGGAGGGCTGAAAGTGCTGGTCCAGTGAGAAGAGCGCCACTCCAACGCGTTGCGAAGAGCCTGTGCGCTCATTGGAAAGTCATTTGTTTTCAATAGATCTGACTGTCTGGATTGGATGGCCGGGTTACGCCCACAAAAGAGACAAGGTGGAGTTGAAAGAAATTACATGAGTGGAAAAATGAAGCTGTCAAATAGCCTGCTCGAGTACCACTCCAAAAGTGGCCTATAGGCCTATCCATGGATTTAGACTGTTGCCTCTGTGTCGTTTTCTGACAGCAAAGCTGGGATGAACACTGGGAGATGTTTTTAGCCAATTTGTTCTTAAGGTGTTCTGTATGCCTACCGATAATGTTATTAAACATAATATATCATTATTCTATAATGTATGCAATTACAGACTAAACACATGATTTGGCATAAGGTATAATTAGATACAGACAGCAGTATTAACAAATAACTTTCCATTAGTGTGAAAAGATCTGCGGTCGTTGCTGTCCTCCGCAAGCGAATGCGGGCTTGGAGAACTACCATTTGGGAAAGTATTGGCTGTGGATGATGATGATGACGATGCGTGTGAGGCAGCAGTGGCGAGATCGAAAACGCGAATGTCTTCGAGCGAAATGGTTGGATCGAGAGAGCTGCGCGCTGAGTGGAAGGAGACAGCAAGTGAGATGGAGGCGGGGGGAAGTTCCCGTCTCTGCGGGGACTGGAGCGCCTGTGCCCTGGACCGGCGGCGCAGTGCTGGCTAACATTCAACCCACCCCTTGTTCCACAACGAGCTCGACTCGCGCGGAGACAGGTAAAGCTTACAGCCACCCCATTCGTCAATTCGACCACTCGATATAAAAACAAATATAGGAAATAGCACAACTGGGTTTCCCGCAAAAAATACCCACGCTCTATATGGCACATTTATTTAATTTCTGCAATAAAACAAGTCGTCTAATATTGTATGCCGTGTTACATTTGCGAAGGACCGACTGCTCGAAGATAGGCTTCAGACTATTCCGAAGGCGCCAGAGGGCTACATTTGTTGATAATATATACATTTAGCTATTGCCCGGGGTGTGTTTCCGATTTAATTCACCCACGAATTGTATTTTATATGACTAAACTCTAGGCCTACTTCCGCGCCGAGACTTCCATGTGGCTGTTTGGCGGAAGAACCAGCCGTTTCTCTGGTGAGCCATCGGGTTCTCGGTTTAATATCTAACCGTGTTTACTCGCCCCCGTTTGACAACCGCCAAGGCAAATCTGATAGAAATACAGCATTTGTTCCCATTTTAGTTTCGACTAACTTGTGAGTGAGCCTTGTGTGTTTTTTTCGCAGGCCGTCTCATTTCGAACCTCGTTTCTCGCTTAGAATGCACGGTGTTCTAGGAGCTCGTCACGGTCGGCATCCTCCTCTCTGGCTGACTCGTATAGTAGCATGGCGGCTCTAGAACCGTCGTCGCGCCACTCAACCGCTGGTGGAGTCTCGGGTGTGATTTTTTTCATTCGGCGCGCCGCGAACTCGCTTCATTGTTGCCGCGGATTGTTACATTCCGCGTCGTCATATCGTTTGGAACGAATTGCGATTGTTGTTCAGGCGATTGAACGCGATTGATTGTTACAATGTGTTTAATCACAATCGTTTGTTCTCCGGTTCGTGTGCTTCCTCAGTGTTGACGACCCAGCCTTGCCGACCCCCGCCGCCATACGGCCACACAGAAGCAGGCTCTCTCCCGTGTTCCAACGACAGCCGAGAGAAGTCCGGGGGCCAACGGGATTGTTTTACGGTGAGTTTTTTGTTCTAATTTATCAAATTAAATTGAGTAAAGTAGAATATAAATTCGTATGACGCGCAGGCGGGGTTAGAGTTATTTTCGACAGATTTGAGATGAGTCCCCTCCATGGCGTTGACTCGACTGGCTGGCTAGGTCTGTGCTGTGCTTGGGTCGCAGGCGGTTTGGAAACGGGCTTTTATTAACGATATTAAGTAAAAAGCAGGGCAATAATATCACATCGTTACAGCGAATACGTAATTAGGACATGTAATAAATGTATTAATTCAATGTAAATACATGTAACAACTGAAATGATATTCGCCATGGTGAACTACCTAAAGCGTTAGCTAGTAGCATGGCTAACCCGATCTCGTGCTAGTTTCATATATTTACTGTACTAAACGTATTAAGTGTAACGTGATACGACTGGTGGATAAATCACATATGTCTAACGTTAGTGGTTGTTGTTGTTATATCATGTTCATATGGAACCAGCCCGTGTTTGTTAATTTCAATATTATATATATATATATATTTGGTATAATGTTAGCTAATCGGATGCCTAGTAACTCGGGACTGGGTGAGATCAGCCATTGACCCAGCAGCCTGCTAGATGCGGTTGTATCCAGCTTGTGCTCGGTTGCTGTTGTTGATAGTGGGTGTTGATTAAATTTTTCACAAAACCCATTAATTTACTGCAACACTACTGATCTATAATCACTGTTTTCCACGCGAGTTTAGTCATTTCTATTCCCTTAAACAGTTTTTCAGACCAACATCATAACAACACCAACGAGCACCAGACAGGGTGCAGTCGCCATCATAGACCCACACTCGGTTATGTATCGAGCAACATATACGGTCGCAGTTTTATTACGAGCAATTATTATCATTACATTAATAAAACGATTAAAACCTAAAGCAAATGTTCTGGGTGGACAATGCCCGTACATTTGACTTCATAAAAATCTGTACATTTTGTCACTAGACCGTCGCAAGACTCGGGCTATCTGTTTGATGGCGGAGGCAGGTTTTTAGTCTCAGCTCCATGTTGGTAGTGTGGTGCGTGTGGTTCCCCCTCGTCGGAGAACGAAAGCAGATCCCCCGTCCATGGTCAGCTGGTTGCCTACAGCTGCCTCTCTAAGCCGTCGCTTCCTCCTTCCTTCTTTGGTACCTCCCCACCACTCCGAGAAAATCCTCCATTACACGAACCGAGAGGCGAAATAGTCGACGGAGAGCTCAAAGGAGTAGCTGCTCTGGTGTAGAATAATATGATGCACTCTTTTTTTCTGCCAAATCCACTTAGAGAGCGCATTCCCATTCAATGTCTGTGCCTTCTGCGGTGTTATTTGAGACGTGAAACCGTCACAAGCAGTAGACTGTCTCACGTAAACGTTTAGGGGCGGTGTAACGAACATAAACCATCGTGTGTCGAGGTTTATTTAAATTTACTGAATTTGGATAGGCGCGGATCTATTACGTGGATAACACTTTAATTTATTGTATTATGCATAAAAGCATTTGAATAATGCATTGAGTCGTTATTTGTCCTCTGGTTTTATTTTTGTATGCAATTTGACTTCTGTTCATTATCACGTGGAGAAAAATGAAATGGACAAACAATATTCCATTTAAATACCAGTGCAAGAACATATCCTGCTCAAATATCTCACACGCATACTGTTTGTATGTTTCATAAAAAAAACTCTTCACATGACATGCATACTGTAAGCATCGTGTTTATGAATTCAGTGTTTTTGTGAGGACATTTTTATGGCACGTGAATGATCATACCATTGGTTGATGACAATGAGTAAAATAAAACATCCTATTATTCATTGTTAGCAAGAAGCCTGTTCTTTCAATAATAGGTTGTTTTTTTGTTTATGTGCAGATAATATCAGGATACGATGAATGGTGAAATGGACGGGTCCCTTAAAGACCAAGGTGAGATCATAGTCCTTCAACATGAGGTCATAGTTAAACAAGGTAAGATAAAGTTGAAACGTGGAACCATTCCCCCCCGTCCCCTTCAGAATTTGGTGCAAATTTTGGAGACTGTGATTACGTTGACTTCTCCCAGGTAATGGGAGACAAGCCTGCTGAAATGTGTTGTTTGTGTCTCTGCATGGATATAGTGTGGACGCAGGAGGACCTTTTGAACCTGCTTGAGGCCATGAAAGTAAATCTTCCCACTAAGGACATCACCAAGTACAAAACGTCTGAGTCCCATCTAGACTGGGAGAAGGTGGCATTCGACTCATTTACCGGAGATATGTGCAAACAGAAGTGGAATGAGGTCTCCAAAGAGGTATGTCACTTACTGGCTTACTTGTTTGATAGAGTATTGCATATTTAAGAATTAAAGTGGATTCCACAGCTTGCCTCTGCTAATAGCTACGCGTTTAACTGTATGTTTTTGTATTTTTGGTTTAGGTCCGTAAATTCCGTACGTTAACAGAGTTGATTTTTGATGCCCAAGACTTCATCAAGAACCCATATAAGGGCAAGAAACTAAAGGTTTGTTTCAGACGTTGTATGATCGGTTGCTTTTGCGTCGATTATACTTTCATAATGGATATACTATCAATTAATCCTCACAGATAACATAATCATCTTTGAATATTCTGTGTTATTATGACTGGCATTTTTGTTTGTTTGCTAATTGTTATTTTTTGTTTTTACATTTTTTCTCTAATGAACAGAAGCATCCAGATTTCCCCAAAAAGCCGCTGACGCCATATTTCCGCTTCTTCATAGAGAAGAGGGAGAAGTATGCCAAGCTGCACCCTGAGATGAGCAACTTAGAACTCACCAAGATCCTCTCCATGAAATACAGGGAGCTGCCTGACAAAAAGAAGGTCAGTAATAGGAGGAGAGAATTGGAGAAATTGAAAAGGTGTTTTGCATAAGGGCAACGTAATCATTCCACGTTGACACATAAACTTAATTTCCAATGTTCTGTTCTCACCACAGAAAAAATATGTAGAAGACTTCCAGAAAGAAAAGGAAATGTTTGTTCACACCATGTCAAAGTTCAGGTAAGATTCCAATCCGCAACTGGTGTTTCTTAAATGTGTTCATTGTGTGTTGATTTACTCGATTTGTGCTTGTCCTGTACACTAAGGTGTGTGTTTCTGTTTACCCACAGAGAGGACCATCCAGATTTGGTTGAAAGCATGGCGAAGAACCGGTCTAATGTGCCAGAGAAACCCAGGACCCCTCAGCAGCTTTGGTTCAATCATGAGAAGAAGGCCTTTCTGAAAACACACCCAGATGTGAGTGAAGTATTTTGGGCAGCTTTTTAGCATCTGCAAGGCACATGAATGTTCACTCACAATGTTAGAATATGCTGATCTCAAGCATATGGGGACATGCAAGCTTTCCAAGGCCTCAGGAAATCACTTCCCAGTTGGATGATGACTACCAACACAAGGCCAATCTACGTTGGTGTTGCTAACCAAGAATACAGTAAATATTTCTGAGGAGAATTAACCATTTTACTTAAATCTACTGCAAGAGATTTTGAATCATTATGTAAGGAATAATGAGCAGACATTTCACAATTCAGGTGTGCTAACTTTTGTAGACTTATAGAAATGGACTCACAGATTTAACCACTGCCCAATGTGTTGGGAAATGTTCTATTCTAACTATTCAAAGTATGTTTGTGCCTTTTGGTTTTTTTCGTTGATACAAAAATGCATACATAGTCAGTCTTTTATTTGTCAAATGAACCTAATAGCATAGTTTAATTCTGAACAATCACGTTCTTGTGACATGCTACGCAACATCTACACAGTAACCATTTAGGGAAATATAAGGCAAGAATAATATTGGAAATACAATGCCATAAAAACTAGTAGCAATTTGAGATAATTATAAATTCATCAGGTTCTTTAAAATACAATTAAATACAAGATTGGAATGGTACGAGTTACTGGAAATGGTCATATTTACAAGTCTGTGTCTGTTGTTTAATCTAACCTCTGTCACTAGGCAACCACCAAAGACATTAAAGACAGCCTTGGGAAGCAGTGGACCCAGTTGTCTGACAAAAAGCGCCTCAAGTGGATTGCCAAGTCTCTGGAAATGTATAAAGGTTATGAGGTGAGAGCTTAATATGAAGTCACTGAATGTTGTCCTGTGGATTCTCTCGGAGCCTTAACAGAGCTTTAATCTGTAAGACACGTTTTGTGTTCTGCAGGAGGTGATGAAAGGCTTCATTCAGACGCACCCGGAGCTTAACATGGACATAGTCAAGTCTACCCTCACCAAAGCTGAGAGACAGCTGAAGGACAAGTCTGATGGCAGGCCAGACAAGCCACCTCCGTGAGTACCCAATCCCTCACACTACACTATTAATATTCACACCGGGTGATCACCTTGTGTTTTTGTATAGGTGTGGTCAGGAGCATTGTGTTGTATTCTGGGTTTTAGGAACGGTTACTCCATGTTCTGTGCTGAGTTGATGTCCAGTATGAAGGATGTGCCCAGTACAGAGCGCATGGTGATGTGTAGCCAGCAGTGGAAGCTGCTGAAACAGAGTGACAAGGACGGTTACCAGAAACGCTGCGAGCAGGTCTGTACCTCACTTCACTAGCAACGTTCACATATTTTGACTACCGTCAGAAGGCTTACACAGTTTCGAAATTCTGTTTTTCAGAGGAAGAAAGAATACGAAGTGGAGATGAACCGGTTTCTTTGTGTAAGTTCGGCATATCGTTCGACATGGATTTGTGTCCGTCTACCATGTAAATGAGAACAGAGGTGCTATGTATATTATTTAATGTGTGTTTTTTTTTTGCAGAGTATATCAGAGGAGGAGCAGCAGCGGGTTCTGGGTGAGCAAAAGATGATTGGCTTTAAGAAGGGAAGCCCTGCCTCTAAAAAGAAGAGCAGAGCTAAGGTACGCCTGACACACAATCAGTTTCACACTTAATACTTCCAAATATCAACTGTAGAGATGTACAAAATGGACAGAAACTTCACGTATATTATGGAATAGGGGATAGTTGAATTTAAAGCAGCTCCCATCGCCTTTAATCACAGCCTAATGCAGAGAAGCCCAAAAGACCCATCTCGGCCATGTTCATCTTCTCTGAGGAGAAACGGCCCAAGCTGCAGCAAGAGAGAGCAGACCTGTCTGAGAGTGAGCTCACCAGGCTTCTGGCCCGCATGTGGAACGAGCTCTCAGATAAGAAGAAGGTACACGCCTCAGTATGATCCACACTACCGTAGTACTGCTGAGGATGTTTTCTGAGAAGCAATATGTGTTATAGGAAAAGCTCCTGTTAAATGCCGTACATTTGCCTCTGCAGGAGAAGTACAAGCGCCTGGAGACGGTCTTGAAGTCCGAATCTGAGAAGAAGGGACGGGAAGAGCGAAACCGTCTGCCAGACACACCCAAGACGGCACAGGACATCTGGCAACAGAGCGTCATAGGAGACTACCTGGCTAGGTTCAAGGTAGGGCCCCAACTTTAGAAGAGTAACCGCTGAACTGAGGTCTGCTAATCAGGATACGGACGGGCCCTATAACAATTTGTATTTGCCACATTAAAGTGTGTCCACTCCTGTTTCGACTTCACTGACCATTTGAATCACTCCTCACGTTCTTCACAGAGCGACCGACCAAAAGCCCAGAAAGCCATGGAAGCCACGTGGAACACTATGGAGAAGAAGGAGAAGATCATGTGGATCAAGAAGGCAGCTGAGGACCAGAAACGATATGAGGTTAGTGAAAGTGTGTGCCTGCGTCCGAAATCGCGTACTACGTTGAGTATGTACTACATTTAAATAAGAACGTACTTTGCGACCGTTAAAAAAGTACGTTCTATATAGTATGAATCCGGGTAGTATGAATGGAGTCTGGATGTACTACATGATGCGCCGTGTTAGAATTTTCTACTTGTATAATCTACAGGGCAAGAGAAGCGTGTTTCATTCAGGTCCGCGTCCTACCACCACGCATAAAGCAAACCCGCTTTTAAGTCAATCGTTTACTTGTATGATGTTAAACAAATACAATTTAACCACAAAGAAACAAATAAGTGTTTTCTAAAGTAGTTACACTTTTTTATTATTAACATTTCTAAAGTAGTTACACTTGAAGACTGCCGCGTCTCCGGTTTCCACCATTTTTAAATGTAACGAGAACTCCTCTCTCCTGTTGCATCATGGGATAGTAAAGTGTCCATCGTATGCACACTTCAGAATCTCGCCGGAAGTAGTAGGTCATCCGGGTACTTTTCGCACACTGTTTTTTGAATACTATGATTTCGGACATACTACTCTGCTCGCGTACTGTTTTTCGCATACTATAAAGTATGGAAGTACGCGATTTCGGACGCAGCCTGTGTGTCTGAAAGGCAGGTGTGGTTCCTGGATATTTCAGTGCCCATTGAGACCTTGATTGTTTCCTGACAGAGAGAGCTGAGTGAGATGCGCTCCCCTGCCACCATCATCGCCTCTGGGAAGAAAATGAAGTTTGACGGTGAACCCAAGAAACCCCCATCGTGAGTGGAATTTCTGCATCTGTTCGTTCGGGAAAAGTTTGTTCACCAGTGTTCACCTATGACTATCGATAATGGAGTTAAATAAATCAAATAAATGTGTCTTTTAGAAATGGCTACCAGAAGTTCTCCCAGGAGATGTTATCCAACGGGGAGCTGAACCACCTCCCTATGAAGGAGCGTATGGGAGTGATTGGTGGCCGCTGGCAGAGCTTGCCTCAGAAGGAGAAGGACCGTTACAAAAAGATTGCTGAAGAGAAGCAGAAGGTGTACAAAGTGGATCTGGAGGCCTGGCTGGCGGTACTATATGTCTCATTATAATGTTACTAATGTGTGCAGGGTGCAGTGAACATCCTAGCAGATGGGTTCAATCAATCATATGTATTTTAAGCAGCCTGTTTTACTGTAGCTGTCACAAGGTGTTTGAACAGACTAGCAGACCAAACCCCCGGAGAGCCATGCAGTTAAACACTTTCTGACCTGACCTAAATGTCCCTGCTTTCACAGAGCTTGTCCTCACAAGAGAGGAACACGTACAAGGAGTACAACTCCCAAGTAAGTCGTTGGTTAAATTTCACTGTTCAGTCGTCAGCTTTTAAAGTCTCACATTTGTTTTCCCATATTTTAGTGGTTTTTTTTGGTTAATTGTTCAGGGGTTGGAAAGGACAAGAACATGTGAATAAACTGAATATCGCTCAATTTTTTTAGAAAAGAAAATGCACAGCGAAGCCCGGGGGAACTGCAGCCAAAGTTAAGGCCAAGGTTATCAAGAAGTCGGTAAGTCTGACCTGCCAGTTCCTCCGTCACCAACACTCTGTTACTCTAGTCGGTTACTCCATCACCAACACCCTGTTTTTCTAGTCGGTTACTCATCACCATTGCTCTGTTACTCTAGTCGGTTAGTCCATCACCAACACTGTTACTCTAGTCGGTTACTCCATCACCAACACTGTTACTCTAGTCGGTTACTCCATCACCATCGCTATGTTTCTCTATCGGTTACTCCATCACCAACACTCTTGTTTCTCTAGTCGGTTACGCCATCACCAACACTCTGTTACTCTAGTCGGTTACTCGTCACCATCGCTCTGTTACTCTAGTCGGTTACTCCATCACCAACACTGTTACTCTAGTCGGTTACTCCATCACCAACACTGTTACTCTAGTCGGTTACTCCATCACCAACGCTCTGTTACTCTAGTCGGTTACTCCATCACCATCGCTATGTTACTCTAGTCGGTTACTCCATCACCAACACTCTGTTACTCTAGTCGGTTACTCCATCACCAACACTCTGTTACTCTAGTCGGTTACACCATCGCATTGTTACTCTAGTCCACAGGTGTCAAACCGGTTCCATGGAGGGCCGAGTGTCTGCAGGTCTATGCTCTCACCTTGTTCTTGATTGATTAATTAGATCACTAATTGGTAAGGTTCTACCCTCTACTGGTTGTTTAGGTCTGAACTAGGAACTATTTTAAATGAAAACCCAAAAACCTGCATACACTAGGCCCCCCGTGGAACCGGTTTGACATCCCTGCTCTAGTCGGTTACTCCATCACCATCGCTATGTTACTCTAGTCGGTTACTCCATCACCATCGCTATGTTACTCTAGTCGGTTACTCCATCACCATCGCTATGTTACTCTAGTCGGTTACTCCATCACCATCGCTATGTTACTCTAGTCGGTTAGTCCATCACCAACACTGTTAGTCTAGTCGGTTACTCCATCACCATCGCTATGTTACTCTAGTCGGTTACTCCATCACCAACACTCTAGTCAGTATTCTAAAAAATCAGTGCCCCCACAGGACACGGAGGAAGATGATGACGACGATGACGACGAAGAAGAGGAGGAAGAAAAAGAGGCTGCCTCATCCGATAACAATTCATCCAGTGCAGAGGACAGCGAGGAAGAGGACGATGACGACGATGACGACGACGTCAGTTAACCTTCAGTGTGATTTTGGTCGTGGCAGTGTTAATTGTATAACAGTGTCTTTGACAGGCATGATGTGACAGTCCGCTTTGTTGTGTGACTTTTTCCCCCCAGAATGAGGAAGAGGACGACGACGACGAGGAGACCGAGGACAAGGAGAACAAGTCGGAGGGGAGTAGCAGCAGCGAGTCGAGCTCGGCAGACACCTCAGACTCTGATTTAGACTGAGACAGGTTGGTTGCGACCCATGAGAGACTGTGCAGCGCTGAGCTGAGCCAGGAGTCCCAGGGCGTTGCCAACTCCTCCTCCCACCACCAGATGGAGCCCTGCACCGCCACATCCATTTATCACCCGCTATTTCTATTCCCTGTTTCTTCATTGGTGTCCCGAACACGGAGGAGGGTCACCATTGCGCACCACGCACCTCATCTTCCTCCGACCCCACTTTGACCTGCTCTTCTATCCTAGCCCATGCAGCGCTGGCTTCAGGTGGGGCCAATCCAAAGGGCTGGGGAGTATTTAGCGTGATTTTTAACTGCAATGGCTAATAGGTTTCTAAGGAGCTGTTTTTTGGGGGTGACTGTGAATTTGGGGCTCGCCTTGCTTTGTCAGTGTCGGTTGGTGTCAGACGCAAGAGGCCGTGTTTTCGTGAACAGGTCTTCTAGAGCCAAAGAACATAGGTGTACCTCTGGCGGGTTCTTCTTGGAGTAGGGGGTGCAGGGGACCAAATAATTGCACTCTTGAGAATGTTTCCTTTAGTCGTGTTCTCCAGCAACTCTACTTTCTGCTCTCAATTTGTATGTTTCTTTTATTATTTGGTTCTTAACGAGGTGGTATCTTCAGGGAAAAAAATAAGCCATTATAAATGTCTTTTTTTTGTTGCTGGAAATTTAGAAGATAATTATTTATCCACAGATTCAGTTGAGGCTTTGGATGCATGCAGAATAATGCATTCTAACTTTGACAGGTATTAAACGTTTTAAAGGTGAACGACATGTCTATTTATTTCTCATACATAGAAATGCGTCTATCCTTTTCTTTCGGAACACAGCGGTCACAGCAAGTCCAGGACGATTGTTTTTCACACATGTTGGTTCTCATGTTGATTTTTTTCAGTTTGGATTGTTCATCCACTGGCCTGTTGAACAGTTTAAGATAATGAATGTTTCTTAGTGGAATCGGAGGAATTTATTGTTAATCGATGCTTGCCTGCCACAGAACAGTTATTTTTTGCCTGGACTGGAGATAATGAGATTTAATAACAGGTTTTAAACAGATCGTGTTGTACATTTTAATCTTGGTTTTTATTTCTTCCTTGAACCACTGTTTTACATTTATTTGTTCTATAGCTGATTTAATTGATTTGTTTTAATAGCGTTGAGGGCTGTGGTTCGTACCGTTTGAAATAAGTAATGGATGGAATCCATTTAATCCGTTTAGTCATTTTGTTCCTTTGATATTGATCCCAACCTTGATCATTTTAGTCTGATGCTTATTTCAGAAAAGCTTCACACTTTATGTAACTCCCATTCGTCATCGGTTAAACTATGTTATATGTTCAGCTCGTGTGCGTGTGTGTGTGCGCGTGCGTGTGTGTGCGTGTAAGAGACAGCATCCTGTTTGACAATTACTGCTGCCAGACTACTTCTTTCCTCAGTGTGTTTACTTGATGATTTCCCGAGGATATAAAACCATTGGTGTGACTGCTGGCTAGATGATGGTTTTTTTACATTAAAGGCATGGTTTGAAATCCACGGGCTCAGTCAAAGGGTCTGCATTTTTGGCGGAGTAGGTTACCAAACCGGATGGCAACCTGTGTGGTACGCATATGACCGCACGGGTGTGGGATGCACTTTTTCACGTAATACCACACAAAACACTGTGAATGTAGAATGTTTGTCGGAAGCGTCATGTCTGTGCTCCGTCGGTTCCTAATGGTAACGAGGTAACGTTACCATGGTAACTAATGGTAACGAGGACGGATATGTTAAAGATCCACAGAACAGGTTATGTCATGTGTTTAATTGTTACCAGGACTGTGCAGTTGAATACCAATGGCTACAGTTTTAAATGGTATTTAATTTGTCCTGTATAAAAAAATATATATATATATCTCTCAAATGTTGACTGAGTAATACCAGCATGGTGGGTTATTTATGATTTGGTAAGGGATAATTGAAAATAGTATGTTGGGTGGGATACTGGATTTGGGAAAGGATTTGGGGAAGAAGCTGCCTACATATGGTATTTGTAAATACAGCTTTTTTTGTATTGAGTGGAAATCGTTTGATTTGTACTTGTTTTTTTTTGCAAAGCCCTGTCAGTGGCTCTACGGCCAGTGAGCCCGTTGCTCACAGGGGAGAAGTTTTGATTTTGTCTGTTTTAGTTATTGAATCTCTCCTCAATGTGTGTTTCTTTGTAGAAATGGCTAAAAGAGAGGCTTACAAATTTGTATGGCTAATCATTTGACACACACGTTTTGATGTTTTCTATAGCTGAGGGTGATCTTATGTCCTTGCAATTTCAGCGTTTGGGCAAATAAACGTTGTCTTTACCAAAAATATACTTTGTGTTTGATTTTCTACTCTAGATTATTACTAATGGGTTTTGATGATCACAGTAGATATTAGCCTTCTAACATGGAAACCAGCCTGCTAAACACATACTGGGATAAGGTTTCATCTGTTCAAGGAGCGGTGCCATAGTTTTTGATAAACATGTCTTTTAAAAAGCAAAATGGGAATTAAAACATGCATCATAAAAGTCACAGGCTGTTTCAGCTTGTGTGGATTTGCGTCACGGCAACTCATGTGACTCGATAGTGTGTATGGCCCACATGTGCCTGTATGCACTCCAGACATTGTCTGAGCATGCTCCTGATGAGATGACGGACTCTCCCCAGACCTGGATCAGGGCGTCAGTGAGCTGCTGAACAGTCTGTGGCGCTACTTGGCTGTGGCGGATGCATCAATACATGTTGTCCCAGAAGTTTTCAATAGTCAGCTCTGTGGAACATGAGGGCCAGTCAATGCATTAATGCCATCGCCATCCAGGAACTGCCTACGCTTCCTGGACGCACAAGACAGGGTATTGTCTTGCACCAGGAGAAACCCAGGACCCACTGGCTCTGAGGAGTGCGTCCAGGTACCTAACAGCAGTAAGGTATTGTTTGCTAGCATGTGGAGGTATGTGCAACCCTTCAAAAAAATGTCTCCCCAGACAATCACTAACCCATTGCCAAACTGGTAGATGCTGGATGATGTTGCAGCTATAGTGTAATGTTCACAGCGTACTCTTTCACGTCTGTCACATGTGCTTAGCGGGAACGTGCTTTCGTCTGACGAGAACAGGGCGCCAATAGTGGACCGGCCAATTCTGGTGGTCTCTTGTGAATGCCAATCGAACTCCACGGTGATGGGCTGTGAGCACAGGTCCTAGTTAAGGATGTGGGGCATTCATGCCACCCTCAAGGAGTCTGTTTCTGACAGTTTGGTCAGAAACATGCACACCAGTAGCCCACTGGAGGTCATTTTGTAAAGCTCTTACTGTGCTCCACTGGTTTCTTCTCTCACAAAGGAGCAGACACTGGTTCTGCTGCTGGGTTGATGCCCTTCAACGGCCCTGTCCAGCTCTCCTCATGTAATGACTAGTTAATGGTATCTCCTCCGTGCTAGTGAGACTGTACTAGGACACAATCACAACCACTCACATAGGTGTCTTCTTATATCTCTGAATGCACATCACTTTTTCTCTGATATTTTAGTGTCCCTTTGGCCCACCACCACTGTCAAGTGTCTGGATGCTTTTGTGTGGCAATATGGGCTCTACTCAGCTCAGTCTGGTGGCTTCATCCCATCTGTATTTTGCACCAGAGGGGAGGTGGCTTGCTCCTGCCAACTCAACCCTCCATCGCATCAGTTCTTTGGTTTGGACGTGAGTCTGGATTCCTTCCAGGCCACCCCTGTCACAGTCTCTTGTTGGTGTGTCGAATCCAGCAATTATACCCAGCAGTTTTATGATCAGCAGGAATAATTATGAGTTCATTGGTCTACAGATTTTCCTAATAATGTATTGTAAATAGGAACACCCCCTATAAATTAACATAGTAAAACATTTATTAGGAATATTCTTTATGATACAAAATGTTTCTCTGCAAGATTTTGTCTAGGTCAAATATAGTGCCCTCCACGATTATCCAATTATCCGATTATCAGCCCACATGTTTACAATGGGTTATGGCACAACAAGAGAACCATTGCAAGGGCATGATCCTAGATTTTATATGTATGCAGGGTCGCTACATTAAGGTCTATGACGAGTAGCTTAGCAACGGCCTGACGCCACGTAGGAACGTGAACGCGATACGTCAACTATCGGTAGGGCGGGACGTTCACGTTTTTCTATCCAATGATCAATGAGATTCATAGCGCATATTTTCTTACACTATTTCAGCTAGACGATCTGAGTATTTTTTCGTATTTGATTATTGCATATCCAATTATAATTTTTATATATTATCCTAACTAAGCGCTTCCTTATCAGTTCCATTTTACAAATTCGGGTCAGGTAAACGGTGCGGAGACCTCGCTCGGGGATCGTTTGGTCAGGTCTGTTTATATGGAAAATGGCAGCCTCTTTTTACATTTTCTTATTTCCCTTTGACTTTGCGTTGGCTTTATGTTGGATCACACATATAAATTAATAGTTAGCTACGTCATCATGTTCCATCCTGACTAGATAGAATGTAGCAAGAAAATCTACATAAACGGTTTCATCATAGACTGGTGATTGGTTGTGGTGGGTGAGTCTGAGCTAACCTGTGTATCATAGGACATTAATTGTAGCTGCGCATAGCCATTTAACCCTATGCGCATTTAAATTATTATTTTGCTAGCTATGATTTTGAAATATCTAGTTATCAGTCGTTTCTGCGTGCAATCAGAATATCTAACAATACGTAAAGCTAACACGTAGCTGATAATAGTATTAGCTCGCTACGTGTCTCAAAATGAGCTGTTTTTACTTTCATTTTGGTTCTTATTCTGTCGTGTTGTAATTATTTATATGTTTGTTTATTGGCTCAAACAGGTCTGACCTAAACAATACAGTACCAGGCGTTCATCACTGCCATCCGATCGTGGGATAAAGGTATTGAGTTTACATTACATTTTACATTTTGCGCATTTAGCAGACGCTCTTATCCAGAGCGACTTACAATAAGTGCAGGCATTTCACATATAGCTAAAACACACATCAAAAAGGCAATAAGTACACTGTTCCCGGGTGGGTGCAGGGGGAAGTGCTAGAGATAGAAGGGGTGCCAGGAGAGGAGGAATGGGTGATAATCGTAGAAGAATGATTCGGTAGTGAAGTTTCAAACAGGCAAGAGTGGAGCTACTGGAGGTACAGTTGAGTGCGTAATGCCTGTGGCTGATTCTGTGTGTGTTCATTTAATCTGGGTTAATGTTACCTAGATGATGCGTCTCAGTGACAACAATACACTTTTAGTTGTGTTTTAAATGTATTGATCTATATTTTCTGTTTCAGTGCTCAGTTGATGTGTCATGTAGGATGCAGTGATTCCCCTTCACATTTGTGCAAATGAAAATGGAGAATATGTCTTTGTCGGGCCTGGACAACACCAAGCTAGAGGTGAGTGATGGGCTACACTTGTACTAGCATCATGATTGGTTGTTGTCTACAGATGTATTCATTGTGCTACACGTTTTATTAAAGAGTATGTTCGGGTAGGTAGCTTCCGGGTTTCTTTTTGTTGGATGACACAAGTGGTTTGAGATAATATTCAGATGAAAAGTTGAGCAACTTTGCTGTTTTGTTTGGCGAAATAATTACA
The DNA here is from genome assembly GCA_029465975.1 of Dallia pectoralis. NCBI lineage: Eukaryota > Metazoa > Chordata > Actinopteri > Esociformes > Umbridae > Dallia > Dallia pectoralis. The sequence goes on from CM055756.1 coordinate 5,353,019, forward strand.
ATTATTATAAACAATGGCCTTTTCTGTGTCCACCACAGGCCTTGGCTCAGGACATATATTCTGATCTACTGGATGATGCCTGTCTGGGTCTGTGTTTTGAGGTACATCGTGCTGTCAAACAAGGTTACTTCTTCCTTGATGACACCGATCAAGAAAGCATGAAAGACTTCGGTAAGTGGCGGCCAATTTTCCCTCACCAGTTCGGTTCTGCTACATCTCTTTTCCTTTTGGTTGTCTATATTACACGTTTTCTGTTTTTATGTAGAAATTGTGGACCAACCAGGAGTGGACATTTTTGGGCAAGTGTACAATCAGTGGAAGAACAAGGAGTGCGTCTGTCCCAACTGCAACCGAAGCATCGCCGCCTCCCGCTTTGCGCCTCACCTGGAGAAATGTCTTGGCATGGGACGGAACAGCAGCCGAATTGCCAACCGCAGGTCCGCAAGGGCTTACACTAATGTGACGAAAAGGAAATGAAACAAGCTAGTACAGTCCAATAGCTGGAGGCCCTCTTCGTTTGTCCATAACCATGTTTAATTGTTGGTCTTTAGAATAGCCAGCGGTAACAACACCAACAACAAGTCAGAGAGCGATCAGGAAGACAATGACGACGTCAATGACAATGACTGGTCTTATGGCTCAGAGAAGAAAGGTGACGATGACACAGCCGGCAGCCATTGTCTGAATGTTCCCAATATCCAAGGCATGTTTTTTGACCACTTTATTTTCCTCTGCAGCTAAGAAGAGAAAATCTGAAAAGGTATTTTTTTGTTCTTTTAAACACTGTGTGCCTTTGGTAAGTGTCACTGCTGCTGTGGCTCTGTTTCGTATGTGTCTACGTTTTTGTCCGCTTAATGACATCAGCAAGTATCATAAAATAACACTTGAGTTCTGGTATTTCATCGTTTTTTTTTTTTTGCCACCGTTTAAATGCATGTCAAGGATGGTAATGGTTCTGCTATGTTCTTCACTCGTTTGGGGATATGTATTTTTCTGTTTTGTGTTTATTTTTAGAATCCAAATTCACCCAGAAGATCAAAATCTCTAAAGCATAAAAATGGTGAGTATACCTCCTAGATGCCATTTATAATGATGGTCAAGGAAAATTGACAGATCTACAACTCCAGAATTCTGCCTTAAAGAATTTTACAATAGAAAAATTTGTTTTTTTTTTACCTAAATACAAATGTTTAGCATTACTCCATTAATGCAACACTTGAGCGGGTCAAACGGTTAACCCTGCCATTTTGGGAAAATATGTGGAAAAGAATGCTTCACGATCAAACTTTATTTTCTTATAAATCAAAACTAAACATTAACAGAGACCCAGGGCCATCTAGGCATTCTGGGTTCTGGCCGTTATAGATGTGTTCTGTATAATCCAGGTTTGGGAAAACATTACTACACTATGTATTTAGCAAGGCATAAAGAAGCATTGCAAATGAGTTCAGACTGTGCACAATAAATCACAGTTTTTTTCCTCTGTTTTCTGTTCTGTACAAATAATATGATTTTCTTATAATTTTTCATCACTGCCAATTTTGACAAGTCCTTTTGTGCATAATGCTCTGCATGATCTGCTTGACCTATTCATGCTTGTCGTTTTATGCTTTGTATTGTATTTGTGTTTATAAATCCTATAATGTCTCATGATTTCAACCAAGACAGTTTTGTACAGTATAGTTACCCACATATTTACTCTTTCTCGTCTCTATGGCTGGGCCAGGACAAGACGAATCATGATAGACAACTCGTGAACAATATTTACACACACACACACACACACATGCGCGCACACACACGCACACGCACACGCACACGCACACACACACACACTAACAAAAGGGGTCAAAAGGAGTGCTTGCTCACTCTGAGCTCAAGGCTTTTTGGCACCAGACAGGGAATGATTTGATGTGATTTGTTGCGTCTTCTTTCCAATTCGCTTCCATTGATTAAAATTTGTATGTCAATCCATCCCTCAATGTCTTTTAACATTTATTTTTCTCGATAATTGTTTTTCAATAAAGATGGTTACTGTTCATGCTTTTATGGTTCCAGCATGTCCCAATGTAATAAATGACCTTAACTCAATACAAACCAGTATTATTCACATGCCATTTGTCTTTTAGCTTTGCTCCTTCAAATGTCGCTCAATTGATAACACAAACAGATTAGCGTTCCCCAAAAATGCATTCCTTTTGCATAATGTTCAAAACGGTGTCTTTCCTTTGTCACTGGTCAATAGCTGGTGAGATTACATGTTCATATTTCTTCCCTGGATAAAAATATGTAGTTTTTTTGTAGGTATTTAAATGTTGTTTTTTTTGCTAATCCTGTCAGAGCAAATCAGACGGATAATGTGCTGTTCTCTTTTCCAGGGGAGCTTAGTAGTAGCGTCAATACAGACCCATACAAGGTAACTATAATATATTTTGTAATAGTTCCTATTTGCTGTTGTAGTAAACATTTATTTGAGGGTGTTGATGTTTTCTATTTTTTTGCTGCAGTACAACTATAGTACTGGCATTAATTACGAAACGTTAGGCCCTGAAGAATTGAGGTCTCTCTTGACAACGGTGAGTAATTTTTATTTCTACTATCCACTTACAAGAGAAGTCTTTGGGACGAGAAGTTTCTGTTGGACGTTATGGTTAAAAATGTGCTGTTCACGTGTTTCTCTTTAAAAAGAAAATTATATTGGTTCATATTCAACGGATATTTCATCTGAAGTTTTCTCCCAAAGCAAATTAGTGGTGTGTGCAGGACTACCAAATTAAGCGTTATAGGAATAGAACGCCATACTTGCAGTCAAACGGTTTCTATAACGCTGTAGGGTGACTTGGCTCTCTCTGATACCGAGGCACTGAAAGGCATCATTATACCGGCTGACTGTCAAGGTGTTATGCTGGACAATGTTCAACCTGGTACCCAGGAACTCGGTCAAAGTTTGAGTTCAGCAGGGCAACGACCCCAAGGACACTCACTGGACATTTCTATAGTGGTCAGTCCAGATTTTATTTCTAATCTGGAATCAGCAGTCAGATAAAGGTATCCTCTTAAAACAGTGCAGAACTACAATGGTGTGTGGCTGAAGAATGAGCGAAGTTGGAAAAGTGTAGGAAGCTTTACTGATTGGTACAAGTGCTGTTTAACTGCCGTTCTTTGCCAAGGGACCTGGAACCAATTATTAGGGTACTTGGGTGCCAGTCCATTTTGCCATGTTGTTAATGTTCTATTTCTAAATTAAGTAACAAATGTGACTGTAAGTCATTCATTTTGCAATTTGGAAACGTCAATAATGTGTTCAAACAAAAAGGCTTTTAGTTTTCCACTTTATTTTGATGGAAAACCTTGTATTCATATAATTCAAAATAAGTGCATATTTTTGCTGCTGCATATCAAGTGAACAACAGCCCCTTCATAATCTATTGGCTTTTGTCAAGTATGTGTATAGATGTTTGGTCTCTGAACTACACTGCCCCCTGTCTGCAGCAATGTGGAGTGATTTCTGAGCACACCAACAAGATGTGCACCAGGTAGGATTTTCCCATGTTAACTTCCCTACATGCCCTCTAGTGGTCTGGTTGTTTCCACCAAACATAATTTCAGATTACACACATGCCATTGGATAATACACATGTACACACACTTTTATGACACGCTCAGTCGCTCAGAAATACTTTTTTGTCATTGTTGCTGGTTCTGAGGAGCCTTTAATGTTGTATTTGGCCTGCCGCTTATCGTTTAGACCTGGTCAGGGTTTAGAGCTAGTCAGGAACGTTTTGTGTGAATGCCTCGTTGTCCTGCTTTGTTCTGGAGGCTGCCAGCAGTTTTGCATGTTGTTTCTGTGAGATATGAGATTAAAGGGGATCGGCTTTAGCGGTGTTTATGAGAGTGGTTCTGGGTAGTTGGGACTGACTGAGTTGGGGTACACAAGTGGCAAACATTGATTCGTTCTTCTGAAGTGTTCCATGGCAGTTTTTAAAACTGTATTAGTTGACTGGTGTCTGTTATAAAAAATAAAAAAATCTCAGAAATTTTAGATGACTGGCGTCTGTTATTGAAACGTTCTTCTGAAGTGTTCGATGCTGGACGTCAGTTTTTAAAACCTTGTTCTCAAGTATTTGATGACTGCTGTCAGTTGTAAAAAAAAATCATCTGAAGTGTTAGAAGACCGGTGTTGGGTTTTTTGACCTCTTGTGTTTCTTTTTTACATTCAAAATAAAATTCAGAAAAAATATTTGAAATGGGACAACCTCTGGGTCTTTTCCACCTGTACCGTCTACTCAACACATTGATTCAGGCACTGTTTGCCTAATGCGGTGGAAGGCCTGACTGGCCGTTCATCTGACTGGTCGCTGGTGGTGTTTGTTTCAGTGTCTCCTTCTGGTCTCTGCCGTGGCCCTGGCCTGGGTAGACGGGGGGCTGCTGTAGGAACAGTTTCTCAGGGATATGTAATGCCACGTTGTGTCCCTGCCAGGTCCCAGCGGTGCCCCCAGCACACGGACCAACAGAGGAGGGCCGTCAGGGTGTTCCTCCTGGGGCTGTCCGCGTGAGTGTGCCGCCCCCAGACCTCCAATGGCTCTCTCTGGTTTATTCCTAGAAATCATACGTGTCAACTTGATTGGTGAATGTGCTGTCCCTAAATATATTTGTGCAATGAGTTGTGGTATGGAAAGGTCATTTATTACTGGGTGTCTTGTGCCGGTTAGATGGATAGGCGTTATTTATGAGGGTGGAATATGTTAGCGATTGAACACTCTTGGCCAAATGTATGGCCTGTATGTGTCTTATAGTGTGTGCGGTATGGCCAGCTGAATGGGGAAAGATGCTGTGTGTGTGCGTGTGCGTGCGCCCAGTAGCTGGTCTGATCTAAAGTGGTAGCTGTCTCTTTCAGGACTTCCTTGTCCGACCCGAACACGGCGCTGGAAAGTGACTGCTACGACGCCTCAGTCGGACAGGTCCTCATGAGTCGCCTGCAGTGGGACGGATCCTCTGACATCTCCCCCTCAGATTCAGCCTCCTCCAAAGCCAGTAAGAGAACTGCATTCAGGACCACGTTCTGTGTTTATTAGAGTGGACCACGTTCTGTGTTCATTACAGTGGACCACGTTCTGTGTTTATTACAGTGGACCACGTTCTGTGTTTATTACAGTGGACCACGTTCTGTGTTTATTACAGTGGACCACGTTGTGTATTTATTACAGTGGACCACGTTCTGTGTTTATTACAGTGGACCACGTTCTGTGTTTATTACAGTGGACCACGTTCTGTGTTTATTACAGTGGACCACGTTCTGTGTTTATTACAGTGGACCACGTTTTGTGTTTATTACAGTGGACCACGTTTTGTGTTCATTACAGTGGAACACGTTCTGTGTTCATTAGTGGAACACGTTCTGTGTTCATTAGTGGAACACGTTCTGTGTTCATTAGTGGAACACGTTCTGTGTTCATTAGTGGAACACGTTCTGTTTTTGTTACAGTGGACCACGTTCTGTGTTCATTAGTGGACCACGTTCTGTGTTCATTAGTGGACCACGTTCTGTGTTCGTTACAGTGGACCACGTTCTGTGTTCATTAGTGGAACACGTTCTGTGTTCATTAGTGGAACACGTTCTGTGTTCATTAGTGGACCACGTTCTGTGTTCGTTACAGTGGAACACGTTCTGTGTTTATTAGTGGAACACGTTCTGTGTTTGTTACAGTGGACCATGTTCTGTGTTCATTAGTGGACCACGTTCTGTGTTTGTTACAGTGGACCACGTTCTGTGTTCGTTACAGTGGAACACGTTCTGTGTTTATTAGTGGAACACGTTCTGTGTTTGTTACAGTGGACCATGTTCTGTGTTCATTAGTGGACCACGTTCTGTGTTTGTTACAGTGGACCACGTTCTGTGTTCGTTACAGTGGACCACGTTCTGTGTTCATTAGTGGACCACGTTCTGTGTTCATTACAGTGGACCACGTTCTGTATTCATTACAGTGGAACACGTTCTGTTTTTATTACAGCGGACCACGTTCTGTGTTCATTACAGTGGACCACGTTCTGTGTTTATTACAGCAGACCACGTTCTGTGTTCATTACAGTGGACCACGTTCTGTGTTCATTACAGTGGACCACGTTCTGTGTTCATTACAGTGGATATCAGCCTCATCCCAGTACTTTTGCCTCTTGTGTCTCCCAGGCACTAACAACTCAGACTCCAAGAAGCCCAAGAAGAAGAAGAAGGCGTGTCTAAGCACCACAGGAGGAGGTGTCAGCAGTGGAGGTGTAGGGGGTAGCAGCTCACAGAGTTGCCTAGCAGGCCAAGCCAATAGAAAGAAGCCCAAGCTGCCCGTTCCCCCTGCCCTGAGTATCTATGATAACCTCAGCTAAAGGATTCCCATATGCCCCTCCCACGGGTCTCAGAGCTGCTTTCCCACATTACCATACCGAGGAAGGTTTCTGTTGGGTGACAAGGGCTACTCACCCATTCAGCTTTCCCCAACCTGTCTCCTCGCTGACAGAATTACAAAGACGCCTCTTGGAAATGAAAATGATAAATCATTAACTGGAAACGGCACCTCCTGATTTGATCACCTTTTGTATTTCTTTGTTGTCGGATTTTGCAATTCCGGTAAAGAAAAAACGAGGGTGGTTGCTAACTTATTCTGTTTTTGTAAACCAGTGATGTTGACGTCAGACATGGGACCAATCACTCTCTTTGATTTGTGCACTGATGTGTTTTTCCTCTTGCGGGAAACATTGATTGTCTTTTTAATTTCCGTCCTGTTTTTCTACGGTCATGCTGCTGGTGTGGGCGAAAGAGTCTGTGTTTAGGAGAGAGGACTAGTGGACTCAAAAAAATATGATTATTGGGTCACCTTAATCCTAGAATTTTGATATTCTAGTCGGAGGATGTCTGTACCCCCTTGTGGTTTCAGAAATATTGGGGTTCCAAATGGTGGTGTTATCAGTAATAGCATTGTGTTGCACAGTGGTGTATTTGTGCGTGTATGAACGGGTGTTGTGTAAAATGTATTGGTTTACATGTTCTGGGCCTGTGTGTGTGTGTGTGTATGTGTGTGAGATATAATTTCTATTGAAATAACTATGCATCTTTATATGTGCCATTGTGATCGAGTCAGTTTGTCATTTTGAATATTTCACCTTTTCTGTTTACGTTGACTGCCAAGTGAGGATTTGTTTTTTAAGTAAGTGTTCTTAGGAAAAGCATCAATGCAGACACCCAATTGTATCACTGAGTGAGCCATTCCATGTGTGTATATCTTGTATATGTGATATGACTTATGTGATTGTAATCATTGATTTAATAGGATACTGTATACATATTGAGTTATCTCACTGCTGACGGTGCTTCGAGCCTGTCTCTCCCGCTAGTCACTTCCCGTTGAATAATGCTTCAGTTTATTGCACCTGCTTATTCCTCAAAAATATTTGGTCATTCTGCACCATTCAGGGCCACAGCATAAAGAAACAAAGCATGTGCATGACTTGCTTTCAAAGTGGTCAACTGTTTTTGTTAACTTGCAGTGTCTTTGTGCTTGTAGTGTTCACATATATGCGGTCACTTGCGACCTCAGTGGCATTGCTGTCGCGTGAGACAGTTCGGCCACTGTTATACTTGCCATATTGTGTTTCACTAGCTTAACGGGTTAAGTTTGATACACACGCTATCGTTCAAAAGTTTGGAGTCACTTAAACATTTAGTTGTTTTTGAAAGACGAGCACGTGTTTGCTCCATTAAAACATGAAACGGATCAGATCAGACTGTGTCATGTTGCAGCAAAAAACAGCTCATTTTTAATATACTAGGGTTCATTGTTAGCAACGACCACACTTGAGTTCCAATGGCATGTTGTGTTTGCTAATCCGAATGTACACATGTCAATCAACTGTTGTTCAGATAATTGAAGGCTGTTCCATGTGAGAAATTGCCAAGAAACATGGTACAATGATGTGTACTACTCCCTTCATTGAATAGGGAGGCTCCGTTGCACAACTGAGAAAGAGGACAAATATATTCATTAAATAGTACCCACAATTTTCAATTGTTAAGAGATTACTCTGAGATGCTGGCCTAGGCAGAGTTGCAAAGAAAAAGACATCTCAGACTGGCCAATAAAAAGAAAAGATTAAGATGGGTGTTTGGATCCAAATGAAGAACATTTGTGAGACGCAGACCAAATGAAAAGATGCTGGAGGAGTGCTTACTGACATCTGTCAAGCATGGTGGAGGCAATGTGATGGTCTGGGGGTGGTAACGTAGGAGATTTAGTCATTCAGATCACCTCAACAAATTAACAGCTAAAATATCGAAATTCTACAAAGCCGTAAGTACTTAATTTAGCTATTTATATTTAGAACTTATTACGTCTGTTTTTTATGGAAGACAATGACATTTCTAAGTGACCCCAAACTTTTGAACAGTTGTGTGTGTATATACAGTTATTCATATCTGGTTGACCGGTCCAACAGACTACTAGGAAGGGAGCACCTTATAACTCCTGAGCTTTAATTCCTACCATTCAGGCAGTCGATGAGAACGTATGACATAACTGAATGTTCACTAATAGAAGATCATCATGGTAATAGACCTTCTAAAATAACCCCCCCACCTTAGGTGTGACCCATTTGATATGGCACTTTTTACAGACAGGGTAAAGAACAGCCAGAATTTTGGTAATGCTGCATAATTGTATACTTGTGTTAGTGTGCATCAGAGTGTGAAAACAGTTGACTGTGTACAAATGATGCAATAGAAAAAGTGACTTCTCAAAAATTATTAAAACTATTTTTTATACTTAAGCACGTGTGTGTGTGTGCATGTGCAAAATAAATATATTGTATATGATAATGTGATGCACAGCTAGTTTTTCTTTTTGTTTCTCGTGTGTATCGAGGCTCCCTTAAATCTGAATAAAATGGTGTGTCATTCAGATGTCTTGCGTTCTGTAATATTGTCCAATATGCACTACCAGTTAAACGTTTCGGATCACTTAGTAATGCCCTTGATTTTGAAAGAGAAGCACGTTTTTGTCCATTAAAATAACATAAAATTGCTGTACTGTAAAACAACACTAGTCTCTCAATCAGCAGTGAGAAGGCGACTTCTAGGCAGATTTGCAAAGAAACAGGCATATTTCAGACAATAAAAACTAATTATCAAATGGACCTAAGGACACAGACACGATACAGGAAGAACTCTTCCTAAAGTTGCCTTACTGTAGACGTTTAGACTGGTGTTTACCGTGTTCTATTTAATGAAGATACCAGTTGAGGACAAGTGAGACAGAAAAAATAGACAAGTTTCAAAGAAAGTTATTTGTTTCTGGCCATTTTGGCCTTTAACCAAACCCAGAAACACTGATGCTCCAGATATTGAACTAGTCTAAATTCCAGTTTTATCACTTCTAATCAGCACAAACATTTCAGATGTGATAGCATAATCTTCAAATATAGAAAAAAAAAATCAATTAGCCTTTTAGTTTTGTGTATGTCTTCAGAAACAAATCTAGTGGTGGTTGCTGATTATTTCTTTTCATTGTGATGTCATTTTAATAGGCCAAAAAATATTTCAAAAACAAGAACATTACTTAGTAAATCAAAACATCTGAACAGTAGTGTATGCCATATTGATCCAGGCACCAATTGGTTTATAGTTCTTTAATCTGAATCACATCCCTGAAGCCAGAGGGAAACCAACTAACTTGAGCGGTAAAAGGACTCCTAAAGACATTTGTTGGAAATAAGTCCTTAAGTGCCACATACTCAATCACCCCGTTCATTACTTTCCTATCTACAGTAAATACATTATATTACATGTTTGTTTTTAAACACAGTGCTTATTATATTTTCTATACTTCAATTGTTTTTATTATCCGCAATTCAGATAAGGTCAAAAAACGAAAACCCCCAACACATTTGCCTAGCAGTAGGACTGTCCACAATAATGTGAATGCCCATTCCCCCTGTAAAGAAAGCCAACACAACTGTAAAGAAAAGCCAACACAAAGAATGCTGCCAGTTGTTAATCTACTTCCAAGGTATAAATTGCGATATAATCACTATGTTTCTGATCCAAAAGAGGATATGTACTTGTCAAACATATCAAAGGGACAAAACAATTCTATGTTGTCATTAGAAACTAAGAAACAATGCAATCTTGATGCAACCCAATGCACTATCCTAATTAATGAGAGCAAGCTAACACAGACCAGACAATGTGGAGCCAAACTGGCCAGAGGACAACCAGCAGCTCAGTTGGCCAAGGAGCCGGTGATCCTGTGTGTGATGCTGAGGGACCTACTGAATCACTCAAATGTTTTTCTGCCAAGCAAAATAACTGTTCAGTATATTCTCTGTTTTACACACACACACACACACACACACACACACACTCCATCTCACATTATCTGCTGGTTCATGCACAAAACACAGGCACGCCCACAGTCCAGATTCCAGTTCAGTATTATGGTATTTTTATGGCAAATCCCCCCTGGAATCTTTGCTTTGGCCCGTTCCTTCTACAGGTACCACCGGATGGAGCAGTTCTTCAACCTCACTCTCCTACTCAGATAAGGACCGAAGCCAGCTGCCTCGTCTCCCGTTCACCGGCTATGCATCCCAAAAATGAGGAAACTGAAGAAGACTGTGACTCCCACCAGGGAGATGGTAGCAGGGGCGGTGAAAAACTGACGGTAGTTGATACGGAAGTACCAGACCACCGCTAACATAACCACAAACACGGGTACCACCAAGCTGCTGGTGCTCAAAGCCAGACCAGATGCCCTGATTCCCCCAGCAGCCCCGGCCCCCGCCACATCCTCCGGTCTGTCCTCCTGCAGCACCTGGGACACGTGGCAGTGGATTACACTGTTGTGAGAAATGTTGAGGGAGAGAAGAGTCCGTTTGGGATCATGAAGCAACTGGCCCTGGTAGATCAACTTGATCCGACGCTCCCTCCCGGAGAAGTACTTACTGTAAAAATACAGAGAGGTTTCTGTTAGACTTGATCTGCGAGATAAAACAGCTATCAAACACACACACACACACACACAGTCAGATCATAATAACCTCTTCAATAGACCCACTGTATCCTGGGGACTGAGGACAGCTACTTCCTCAGTGTCATTCAGGAACTTCAAACGAACTGTGATGCTGGTGCCGGAGACCGCTGTGCTAAGCTCCTGAACCTTCTCCTCTTCCTCCTCATAGTCATCCTCTTTGTCATCATCATCGTCGTCGTCTTCATCGTCGTCATCATCAAGCTGGTAACTCTGAGGTTTCTTCCCCTGTATGTTCAACATTAGGTCTACTCCAGCCCCAGCAGTCCCCTCTCCAGTCCCATCACCATCTCTCTCAGACCCAGGTTCACTCTCCTCTGGCTTATTCTCCTGGGCGGGGGGAGTGGTTTGCTGCTCCGGGTTGTCTGCGCTGGAAGGGACCCCGCTGTAACTGTCATTTCCCCCTAATCCAATTAGAGAGGCATGGGCTCCGACTGTAAGTATAGTGCCCAAGATGTGATCCCCCCGGTCGGCCACATGTGTGGATAGCCAAGCCACGACCAGGGCCAAGATCAAGAGAAACACACCGCCTGCTGCAGTCACCTCGTCTCCCAGCACATCCATGGTCAGTGCACACACCGCCATCTCTGTCCTCCGGGTCTATTCAAATAGCAAAAGTAAACGCATTGAAAAATACTTCATACTCCTTACGATGTTATAGTTTAAACAATATTGTTCAAAACACAGCGAGAAATGTGATTATAGGCCTGCATGCAGAGTAACCCGTATTGTCACCGCAGTCCCTGTCGTCGATAGTTAACGTCCCCATGGTCGATAGGTAACGTCCCTATCGTCTATTGGTTAACGTTTGTTAGCTGCGATGTTAATAACACGTCACTAATGTATTTACTACTAGTGTACAGCGAGTGCATTGGGCATCAATTCAATGGACAACTACTAAGGGAACAGAAAGCTGTTTTAATGTTTGCACAGACATTAGCAGACACAAAATCAGGTTAGTTAGCGAGCTACAATACCGGGTAGCTTTGTGTTAGTGCTATTACTATCAAGGACGACCTTCGTTCGCCAGCTTTATTACACATTGACAGTTCTACATCATTTACAAAAATAGAAAGCGTTCAATAGCTCGAAATTATACGCACATTTGAATAGATAATAATGCGAGGCTCGCCTACCTGCTGTGTGTTTAAATCATATTTGGTGACGGGCTATCATGCTAAATTAGCCACAAGCCCAACAACCCAACCAGAGAAGTCCTACATAACAAAGATGACGTCGACTGGCTAACACGTCACGTACGTCAGTCACCCCGTCTGCGTAACTTGCACGCAAACCCGGAAGATGCGCGCAAACCCGCAGGGGGCACGAGCGGGCACAACCAAGGAAAGTAAACAATAGGAAAATGAACGTCTCCGGTTACGTATGTAACCTTAGTTCCCTGAGGGGAACGAGACGCTGCGTGAAAACGCTATGGGAACGCTCTGCGTGAGTGCGTCATGAAGCACATGTGTAATCAGTCCAATGGCGTGACGGAACGTCACAGACGGGTGACGTCGCGACCAGGAAGTCATAAAAGCACCCCTAATTACCGGCACCTTCAGTTTCTGATGGGCTGAAGCAAGTGCCAAGGGCATGCTGGGAGTATGGCACAGACACGCAGCGTCTCGTTCCCCTCAGGGAACTAAGGTTACATACGTAACCGGAGACGTTCCCTATCAGGGAACTTCGAGCTGCGTGAAAACGCTATGGGAACGCCACTACCCACTTCGCCATACGAGCAAGTGTCCGCCAAGTGAAGTCAGAACGCACATTCGGACGAAAGCACCTGCGCCCCTGGCGTGGAGCTAAAGTCAAGCTGGTAAAATCTCACGAACGTGTGCGGTGAGGACCAGCCTGCCGCAACACAGACGCCATGTAGAGACACTTTACCTGACAAAAGGGCTTTTAAAGCCGCCATACTCCCGGTCGAGTGGGCTCGAACAGCCAAGGGTGAAGGCTGACCAGCCGACTCGAAAGCAAGTGAGATGGCCTCAACCACCCACTTGCTCATCCTCTGCTTAGACCTAGGACCCCCTCTCTTGGGTGGTCCAAAGCACACGAACAAGTGTTCGGGCAGCCTCACAGGGCAGTTCTGTGGACGTAGGCGTCTAAGGCCCTCACCGGGCAGAGGAGGTTATGCTTCTTCTGGTCCGACAAAAAAGGAGGAGGGCAGAAGGCTTGCAGCACAATAGGCCCAACGATGTTAGTTGGGACCTTGGGGACATACCCGGGTGAAGGTAGTAGAAACGCCTTGACCATCCCGGGTGAGAAGTCCAAGCAAGAGGGCGCCACCGACAGCGCTTGCATATCACCAATCCTCTTCAGAGAAGAGATGGCAAGTAAGAAGACCGCCTTGAGGGTCACGAACTTGTCAGGGACCCCCTCAATGGGCTCAAACGGAGCACAGGAGAGGCCTTCTAGTACAATGGCCAGGTCCCAGGATGGCACCCTCATGCCGGCTGCTGGCCTCAGCCTCCGGCGCCACGAAGGAAGCGTGATACCAGTGGGTGTCTCCCCAGAGAAACCCCATTTAGAGGGACATGGCATGCGGACAAAGCCGTCACATACACCTTCAGTGTGGATGGGGGTAGACCTGTAGAGAAGCGTTGCTGCAGGAACTCCAGTACTGCAAACACTGGGCAGTTAACTGGGTCTGCCTGCCGCTCTCTACACCACGAGGTGAACAGTTTCCACCTGGCGGCATACGCGGAGTGAAGGATGGTCTCAGCGACCTCAGTCGAGAGACCTGGAACTAAAAGGCGGGCCCCCTCAGAGGCCAGGCCCATAGTTTCCACAGCTCCGGGCGGGGGTGAACTGGATGACCCCATGCGCCTGGGAAAGCAGGTCCCTCCTGATCGGCATCTCCAGGGGAGAGCCGACGAGGAGAGATATTAGGTCCGCAAACCATACTCGGGCCGGCCAGTACGGTGCTACGAGCAGTTGACTGACCCGCTCCTGACGGATCCTCTCCAGAACTCCTGTGAGCAGAGCAACCGGGGGGAAAGTGTACAGGCGTGACCTCAGCCATGCCTGCACCATGGCACCCAGTGGGGCTGGACGAGCCAGCGAAAACCACAGAGGACAGTGTGACGTCTCTCTGGACGCAAACAGGTCCACTTCGGCCCGACCGAAGTGCGACCAAAGGAGCTCCACCACCTCGGGATGGAGTCTCCACTCCCCGGGCCTAAGCCCCTGCCTCGACAGGGTGTCTGCCCCCTAATTTAGGTACCCCGGGATAAAAATGGCCCTTAAAGAAAGGAGCTTCCCGTGGGGCCACAGAAGGACCTGGCGGGCCAGATTGTAAAGTGGGCGTGAGCGCAGACCCCCCTGGTGGTTGATGTAAAAAACCACCGATGTGTTGTCCGACCGGACAAGGACATGATGACCCCTTAGGTCTGGGAGGAAGTGCTTCAGAGCCTGATAAACTGCCAGCATCTCTAGCTAATTCATGTGCCATGATAGCTGATGGCCCCGCCAGAGCCCTTGAGCTGGGCGACCACTCATGATCGCCCCCCAGCCGGTGAGGGAGGCATCCGTCGTTAGTGTAACACGACGACACGGAGCTCCCAACACGGGACCCTGGGTTAGGAACCAAGGCTTCCTCCACATGCCCAGCGTGCGGAGACAACGCCGCGTAACAGTGATCATGCGGCACTGGTTTCCCCTCGGGGAGAACCCCTTGGTTCTGAGCCACCACTGTAACGGTCTCATGAACAGCAGGCCGCAAGGAAAAACGTTGGGCGCTGCTGCCAGCAGACCCAACAGTCTCTGAAACTGTTACACAGTGAGTGACTGGCCTAGCCTCACCTGCTCGACGGCTGCAAGGATTGACGCCACACGTGCAGGAGACAAATGTGCCCGCATCGTGGTCGAATCCCAGACTACGCCCAGGAAAGTGGTCACCTGTACCGGCGACAGCACACTCTTCCCGGCAATGAGCCTCAACCCCAGTTTGAAGATGTGAGCCAGAACGACATCTCGATGCCGAACCGCTAGATGCTCCGACGGAGCCAGAATCAACCAATCGTCGATGTAAATGAGGATGCGTATGCCCTGGAGGCGCAACGGCGCCAGGGCAGCGTCTATACATCTCGTGAACGTACGGGGAGAGAGTGCTAGGCCAAATGGAAGAACCCGATAATGGTACGCTTCGCCCCCCAAAAGCGAACCTCAGGAACTTCCTGTGTTGTGGAAGGATGGAGATGTGAAAATAGGCGTCCTTCAGATCTATCGTGACAAACCAGTCCTCGGACCTGACCTCTGATACGATCTGTTTGAGAGTGAGCATTTTGAAGCTGAGTCTCCCGACCGTCTGATTCAACAGACGTAGGTCTAAAATAGGACGCCACCCCCCATCCTGCTTGGGAACAACGAAGTACCGGCTGTACCAGCCCGACTCACTGCTGAGAGGAAGAACTCGTTCTACAGCCCCTTTTAGCAGGAGAGTCTGTACCTCCTGCTCCCGTACCAGAGCCTGCTCTGGGCCCACCACTGTGGGCAGGACCCCATTGAAACGAGGCGGATGCGTCCTGAATTGGATGGCATACCCGCTCTCGATTATCCGCAGGACCCACTGAGATATATTCGGCAGGGTCTTCCACCCTGCCAGAAAATCTACTAGGGGTACCAGCCTCTCGAGTAACAGGTACTGCAGACACAGTGCCCTGTAACAGCGCACTGGCAGGGAACAACTGGTTCGACAGTTCTGGGCCCCTCCTCGGAGGAGGCGAGCGCCCCTCGGGAAAACGCTCGCCAAGGCCACCCCGCTGAGGGCACCAGGAGAAGCTCACTACTCCCCTGGTGGGGACCCCCAGCGGTTTGACCCCCCTGTCAGGGTCTCTTAGACAAAGCCTTCTTGGGTGTAGCGACAGGCCTCGGAACTGTCCTACCCCTCGAAGGCCCCTGCCTGTGAGCGTCGCCCCCGGCCCACTCATCGTGTGGGGGCGCCCGAGTAGCGACACTCACTCTCTGCTGCGCCCGGTGTGCCGTGCTCGGCGCCGGGCGGGGCTGCCCCCGTCCGACAGCCCCGCGACGCGGCTACGACGGGGAGAAATTTCTGGAAGGCAGCTGCCTGCCTTCTCTCCTCCTGAAACCTCTCGACGACCGAGCCAATAGCAGGGCCAAAGAGGCCGTCGGGGGAAAGAGGCGCGTCCAGAAGGAAGGCTTTCTCCTATCTCTTATATCAGAGAGGCTTAGCCAGAGATGCCTCTCCGTAGCCACCAAGGCTGCCATAGCACGGCCCACTGATTAGGCCGTCTCCTTAGTGGCACGAAGTGACAAATCCGCCGCCTGACGAAGTTCTCGAACATCATCAGGACTTACAGTCTCCCCCTTAGCCCCGTCGCTAAGCAGCTCTGCCTGATATGCCTGTAGAATAGACATAGTATGCAGGCAGGAAGCTGCCTGACCCGCCGCCGAATAAGCTTTGCCCACCAGCGCCGAAGTAGTCTTCAACGCCTTGGAGGGCAATGCCGGTGTCCTCAGAGACGATGCCGCGGGAGATAAATGGCTAGCCAGTATCTCCTCCGCGACCGGCATCGGTCCGTACCGATGAACATTAGCCTCGGCAACATTAGAGTACATATGAGTCCGCGGATTAAACACCCGGGACGACACCGGCTTATTCCAGGACCTCGACACCTCAGTGTGGAGGTCCGGGAAGAAAGGCAAACACCGGCGAGGAGGTAAAGCACGGGAGGGCAAGAATCGTTCATTCAACTTACTGGTTGAAGCAGACTCCTGCCTGTCAGCCGGCCACTCGATGTTGAGCTTCCCCACAGCTCGGGTGAGTACCTCCAGCAGCTCCTCGTTCGCGGGTGACTGAACCAACAATTCAGCCTCCGCCTCGAGGTTTTCAACCTCCATTTCCTCAGAACTGGACGGCTGAGAAAAAGGTGCATCCCCCAGGGCGGAAGAAACCCGCGGGTGCTTCCGGACCCGAGCTGAGGCACTGGCTCTAGCAGACGAAGACCGTGAAATTGCAGAAGCCATCCGGAACCGCATGCTAGATCCGCTTGCGAACCCCACGACGTCAGTCGGCGCCGTGCCTCGGCAGCGGCGGGACCTGAACCGCGGGGAACGCGAACCGAGCCGCTTTCCTGAAAAAGCGCCAGGCGAGAGCGAAGTGTACGGATGGCGAGACGGTCGCAATGCTTACAGCTAGCCTCTTCCAAGGCTAGCTGGGCATGCTCCTCTCCCAAACAAACTACGCACAGAACTTGTGTGTCCCGGCCCGTGAGAAAGCGGTTGCAGGGAGAAGCACACTGTCTGAAACGCCGCTCGGTTGCCATAATCGCGGTGAGCTCTTGTACATAAATGCCAAGAAAATTTCTGAATTAACAACGTAATAGCAGAAACCCGCGAGGACTGTCACAACATGCACTTGCTGAAGCAACAAAAAACTGAAGGTGCCGGTAATTAGGGGTGCTTTTATGACTTCCTGGTCGCGACGTCACCCGTCTGTGACGTTCCGTCACGCCATTGGACTGATTACACATGTGCTTCATGACGCACTCACGCAGAGCGTTCCCATAGCGTTTTCACGCAGCTCGAAGTTCCCTGATAGGGAACCTCGAAAACGTACTCACACTTATTTATCCTGCTTGTGCCGGATGTAGGCAACAATCGTAAGCATGAATGTATTCTGCATTGTACATTTTTATTTTGTAAGTACTTTTTAGACATTTTAAAATGGATTTGGATGGCTTCATATGCAATTCATACACAATTTATACAAGGACAGAAATGATACAATACAAAAACGATGACCTTTACACAGGCAAATTAGAAAGTTGACTTCTTAAAACATTAACAACAGAAAAAAAAATATTGCAACAAGTCCTTTGGTTTTTGTAACTACTAGTTAATTCTCCCACACGGCTTCTGCCCATTTCAACTTCAATCACCGGATCTCCCCGTTGTTCCCAAGTAGTAAGTACTCGCTCAAAGAGACAGGGATGTCTAATTTACTAATAGATGAGTCAATATGTTTCCCTAAGCGCTGGCGTAGTGTGCAGCGACACAGGTGCTGCAGGCAGCGTGGTTGATTTGTCATCTTCCGCACAGAGTCAAAGAAACACTGGTGTGCCTATAAACAGAGACAGGGTGTAAAAGGGAATATGAACGAAGGACATTCAGTTGTTCGGGTGATTTAGCGTAGAAGAGCTGAACATCGAGAAATGGACCAACCTCAAGTATCTCTGGAGGGATGGACTCCATCCAGTCTTCACAGGAAGGGACCACGGCGTAGCAGTTTAGCAACACCTCCAGAGTAGCAGGGGAGAGGAGACAGAGCTTCAACATCTATAAGGAGGAAAGCTGCAGGTTGTTACCACAATTACATGTTTAATCCTCAAAAACATGCCTACATAGAAGTGCAGAAAATAAGACATTTTCATTCAAACGAAATAAAGTCAGCTTTTGGCTGTGCATATAATGTATCACTACACTACAGTTAAATGGACCCAAAAGTGGCGGCCATTTTTACAATGAATTTGGGACCCCATTGCCCACCATGACATACCATGCTGTTTCCAGCCCTGGCCCCATGGCTAAGGAGAGAGCGTGCTACAACCTCCGGATGCTGGTCTGGGAAGTCCTCTACCACCTGCAAACAGGACAGGAAGCAGAAGACATTTGGATTATTATGATGATAAATATGACCTTCTGTCCAAATGCTTAGGCCCCAGAACCAATTTACCTTCATGTTGCTGCCCTACCCCCCGACCCTGAATCTCACCTGTAATAAACAGTCCATCGGTGTGTAGCCTGCACAGTTCTGCACGTCTGCTTTGGCCCCGTGTTGTAGTAGGATTTCCGTGATGCGCGGGCTGCAGTTACTACAGGCATTGTGTAGGGGCGTGTGGTTCTTCCGTCCTGCAGTGCACGGGTCTGCCCCAGCGCCTAGCAGCATCTGGACCACGCGGAGGTATTGCCCTGCCTCGGCAGGTCTCTCAGCCCCACCGCAAGCTGCATTCAGCGGGGTCTCACCCTCGCGGTTCTTGGCTGACACGTCGGCTCCGTGGAACAGAAAGAGTTTCACGTGGTCCTCCAGACCCCGTCGAGCCGCCACGTGGAGGGGAGTTAGCTTTGTTTCATGGGTAAATGCGTTTACCTCTGCCCCACCTTTCACCAGCAGCTCAGCACAACTAGAGAGAGTAGACCCCAATTAGCATCTAAAACAACAGACCCACCTGTTTTATAACCTTTTAAGAATTCCCTTATGTGTCAATATGAGAAACATAAGTGATTGTATGGCTCTCGGGTCGCTGTCACTCACCGGAATGTCTGGGCGGTGTTGCAGAGGTGAAGGGGTGTGCAGCCATCTTGTGATAGCAGGTTTGGGTCCGCCCCGTGGGCTAGCAGCAACCTAGCACAGTCGTCATGGCCACCGATACAGGCATCATGCATGGCTGTGCTGCCACCAGGGTCAGCGTTCACTTCTGCCCCGCGGAACAGGAGCTCCTCTACACAGCCAGAGTGCCCGCTGCTGGCTGCCAGGCGTAACGCAGACGTCTGCTTGATCTTCGAGCTCAGGGTCCACATTCCTGTCAGTGTGAGCATATACAAAAAAAATATTTGGAAACAGATAACTTTTTGTCCAACCTTTCTTTAGAGTGATAGCACCTTCACAGGTGCTATCACTCTGTGCGACAGAGTTAAATAGCTTTGGTGGGGACTTTTTGTTCTATTTGGGGTGATGGCAGGTTTTGGGCTTAGGGCTTATATAACACATGGACAAAAGTGAAGTATTAAATCCAATGAAATAATATATTTTGTTTGATATCACCTACCCAGCTCTGAAGCCCACACCATCTCTTCATGTACTGTCTCCATCAGTGCGTTGACCATGCAGGGGTCTTTCAGCACAGCGTACACTCCCTTCATGTCCCCACACATGAAGGTGTTGTGGATGGTGGTGTCTCTGCATCGGGCCTCATAGACACGTACTTCTTGGAGGCCCTGCTGCTGCCTCTGGGGAGTCCTGGAGGGCTGGGACACAGGTGGCCTGCTTATGGCCCTCATTTGGGCCAATGTTCGCTGTCTTGCCTCTCGATCCTGAAGCTCCTGATCAACCCTCAGAGAGTTCAACGCAGCTGAGCTGAAGGCAAATGTGTCCCTGGACATGACACCCAAAGCTGTGGCAGAATCTCAAGCACCCCACCCGGAACAATACAAAGGGGTTTGAGCAATACATTTGAAACACGTCAACATTTTAGTTGTATACAGACTGAACTGACTAAAAACTGAATATTAAAGTTCTGAATATTACTGAAGAAAAATTAGAATGTTCATAAAATAAAACATCAAAAAGTAAAATTATGTATTTCCATGCGTTGTTTATCTATATAAGTATTGACCTTACACCTTACATGTGTTTAATGTTGTTAATATAAAGTTCTACTCACCCGGAACTTGTAAAGGACATCTAATGTTAATGTAATCTTATATAAGATTACTGTACAAAATGTTGTGCAAACATATTTTCGTCTATTTCTTAATGTTTCTTTTTTTTAAATACTTCGACTAGAATTCCGAGTAGAAAAGAACTGTCGCGATGTCGGTGTGTCAACACAAGTTCAGATTAGTGCGTGTTATAAATAAACGCAGAGTGGAAGGTGATATTCAGACTGCATCATGCAGTGAGAGACTCGTCCAACAGGTGGCGCTAATGAAGCCGACATCTCGAATGTCACGCAAGTACGTTGATGACGTAGTTACGTCACACTTGAACGTGGCGGCGCCAATCTCACAGAAGAAGAGTTCAGGTTAAGCGAACATGTCGCTGCACTACATTGTTTTGCATGTATGCTCTTTACGTTTTCTATAACGTAGCTTTATCGGATCGCTGAACGTAATGGCCTTTTTATTTTCCATCGATCTAATGTATTAAGCAAAATAGTCGGAAATGGAAGACAATACATATAAACGCCAAAATCCAATGACTGCGATGGTAAGATGGTAATCTAGTTTGTTTGCTAACCTTCCTAACAACCAGTAGTTCCTATACTAACCCCGGCCCCCTAGTCACTATTATAGTAGCTGCTATACTCACTTAGCTATTATCAGCAAAATTGTGTTATTATCAGCAAAAAGTTCAATTATAAGATGTGTTCTTTCAGACTTGCAAGTGGAATGGCTTCTTTAACGTTGGGGAGGACTTCGATGATGAGGTGCTTATCCAATGTGTTGCAACATTATAATACTTTATTAGATTTATATGATTTAATACAATCTGAGCACCTACACTATGATACATACACAGATCAGCCGTAACATTATGACCACTGACAGGTGAAGTGAATTTACACTAATTATTTCGTTATCATGGCACCTGTTAGATTTGGGGTATATTACGCTGCAAGTAAACATTTTGTCCTTAAAGTTGATGTGTTAGAAGCAGGGAACTTTGGCTCGGGTCAGGATCTGAGCGACGTTGCCAGGGGCCAAATTGTGATGGCTAGGCGACTGAGTCAGAGCATCTCCTGAACTGCAGCTCTTGTGTGGTCTTAAGAGTCAGTGGTCAGTAACTATCAGAAGTGGTCCAAATAAGGCAAAGCGATGAACCGGAGACGGGGTCAAGGGTCATTGATGGACGTGGAGAGCGTAATATTCCAAACCAACAGACAAGCTACAGTAGCTGAAATTGCTGAAAAAGTTAATGTTGGTTCTGATAGAAAGGTGTCAGAATACATAGTGCATCGCAGTTTGTTGTGTACGGGCTTCGTAGCCGCAGACCAGTCAGGGTGCCCATGCTGACCTCTGACCCCTGTCCACTGCTGAAAGCCCCTACAATGGGCACATGAGCATCAGAACTTTACCACAGATCAATGGAAGATGGCCTGGTCTGATGAATTACACTTTCTTCTACATCATGTCACATACCTGAGGAACACATGGCACCAGGATGCATTATGGGAAGTAGGCAATCAGACAGCGGCAGTGTGATGTTGTGGGCAATGTTATTTTGAGAACCCAGTGTTTTGCCATTCATGTGTATGTTTCTTTGACACATCTGAACTTTTTTCTAATGTTATGGCTGATGGGTGGTTAACCAACTGTATAAATATTCATATAAACAACTAGTTTTAGACTGTCGCAAAATTGCTGAAATCGCTAAAATGTTAATATTAATAGTGTCCACTGACGTGTTTCAGGACCTACTTGAGATAGACTGGTCTGCTCCAAACGTGCCTGTAACCAGCGGGGCTTCGACAGCACAGTCCTGTGTCCTGAGAACCTCACCAGCTGTTCCAATTGGTCAGAAGAACGTACCCCAGTCATCTACAGCATTAATATCTACTCATAGGACCCTGTCTACTGGCTCAGGGCCAGAGAGCATGTCATCAAGCACGTCATCAAGCACTACAGGATGTCCTGCTGCTTTAGGATTAAGGCAGATTTCTACCAGTGAACGACTGCGTCCATTTCCTCCGCCACACCTTCCTTCACTGAGCAGGGAGTTGTGTATTCCCCCCAAACAGATCTCAGCACCACCACAAGAGACTCACTCAGACACTGGAGAACTGCTAGGTGTGGCTTCCAATCAGGATGACTTTGATGATTGGGATGTTGACCTGGCAGACCTGGATGAAAGTGATCCACAGATGGTGACTGAGACACCGGCCCAGGAAAAGCCTCCAGCTACAGCCCCGTGTACAACCCTCCCCACGTATGACACTGTATCTCCAGCCAAAAGACTACGGACCTCTGCCTGTGGTGGGGTTGAAACTATGCCGTGTGTGGGTCTGAGATCCATTTCCTCCAATCAAATGTCTGGCCTGTCTGAGCGTAGACACCACAGGTCGCCATTGGCCGTCTCCTTCCCTGGCTCTTGTCCGAGGGCTGAATTTTTCCCAGCTCCACTCCAGAGCCCGGTGGTCCCTGTTCTTAACATGCCCTCCTCCCCCTTCTCCACTCCCATCCTCAGGCATGTGACCCCTAGGCTAGTCCGAGGGCCTCCTTCCCAGGCACCACGACCCTACAATACACCTCTGGTTCCAGGGCATAGCCTCCCTGTCACCCCAACCTCATCTGGTAGGCTTGGTGAACCCATGTCCTCTCCTGGACTAACTCCCCGTTCGCTCCACACTCCTGTTTTCACTAACCACCTGGTCCGGCTTGTGTCCAACTCCAACAAACCCCCCCAGCGGCCTCGTTCGGAGCAGATCAGGCAGAATATGCGCCGCTTCCCTGGTCCTGCCGGAATGCTGCCCCAACAGGTGACATTCTGTCCTGATTCGGAATTTACTGCTAAACCGTACCGGTACCAGTTTGGTCATTTGTTTATTCCGGCCGTCTAAGATGTGACATTACGATGCTGTTTCTAACTGTTTTCCTGCCCTTCTGCGTTATTGCTGGTCTGACTTAATCGGTCTGTTTGTGATACAAACCTACTGTGGGTTTCTGTGGTCTCCCCATAGCAGGTCCAGGGCCAGAGCCTGGATGACATTGTGGTGGCCATTCCTCAGACACCTGCACATGGGGCCTTGGCCCGAATGGCCAGTCAGGTACCGTCACACGGAGTGGACCGGCAGATTACAGAGAACTGTTGTGGCGTTCATTTACCTTTTGTGTTTATTACATACTGATCCTTTGTCCGTCTGCAAATGCTCGTTTGCTTTTTGGATTTGTGTGATCTTGTGTGGCCAGGTTCCCAGCTCTCAGACCGAGGAAGAAGATTTCACTGGGGGTCCGTGGGCTGCGATGAAGTTAGCGCTGGGATTGGATGAAAGGAACCCTTCCTGTTTTCTACACTCTTACAGTGTGGCCATGGTCCTTCGAAAGGTAACCAGCGTGGTAACATCTTCCTTACCATCAGCTGTGTGACACTATAGTCTTCAACAATGTGCCCTGTGTATACGTTACATATTTAATATTAGATGCTTTACTTGCGTCCACCATAACATTATTTCTTCCACCTCGATTGGCCACATTGAACAGCAGCATTGCATTGTTTTTTATTGACTTAGTTTTTGCTTTCTCTCTCTGTTCTCTTTTCGCCTCTCCTTATTCCCCCACCCCAGGCAGCTCTGAAACAGCTGGCTAAAAACAAGGTCCCCAACATGGCTGTGGTACTGAAGAGCATCATTCACACACATGCCGATGCCAAGGCTGTCTTCAGGGACCCTACCGGTAGGGCCCAAGGATGCTGGCGTCGTTTGTGGGCATATTAGGCACTGGCCTTAACGAACACTAACCGTGGGCATAATCTGTGGGCCTAATCCATTGCTTTCTAACTTCAGACCACACATTCCCTGTAATATACATAGTTTGAGTGTATCATGATACATGTGCTGGAGGTTTCAGTAAGTTAGTAAGCAACACGTGGAATTTGTCGAAGGAATCTTTTAAGACACGATGGCTACATCACCCACAATGCATGGCTCCTCCTAGGTTTGCTGGAAACACATGTATTCAAGTGTGGAAACACTAAGGTCAGGAGACAGTGAGGGAAAGTGTGGGAACACTAAGGTCAGGAGACAGTGAGGGAAAGTGTGGGAACACTAAGGTCAGGAGACAGTGAGGGAAAGTGTGGGAACACTAAGGTCAGGAGACAGTGAGGGAAAGTGTGGGAACACTAAGGTCAGGAGACAGTGAGGGAAAGTGTGGGAACACTAAGGTCAGGAGACAGTGAGGGAAAGTGTGGGAACACTAAGGTCAGGAGACAGTGAGGGAAAGTGTGGGAACACTAAGGTCAGGAGACAGTGAGGGAAAGTGTGGGAACACTAAGGTCAGGAGACAGTGAGGAGAAAGTGTGGGAACACTAAGGTCAGGAGACAGTGAGGGAAAGTGTGGAAACACAGGTGTGATGTGAGGTAATGCAGAACATGAGTGTTTACAGCATGGTAGTATGCACATTGGGAAAGAGCCTTGGGGTGTTATAAGTCCTTGTGAGCTGTTTTGTAGTAGGTGGTATGAGGTTAAGCTCTTCTTTGTGGATATTTTCATCACATGTTAGGCTATTGGATACATGCTGTTTGGACCGCCAGGGACTGTCTAGTATCAATTTCCTTTTATATTTCCCTCCTTCGGTGTCATCTATGGTGCTAATGTTTCCTCTCAACTAATTGCCACTGGAGAGGATACATCGATTTTATTTGAGATGTGTGAAACGTTTATACTGTTTTTTTTTCGGTCTTCCAATAAAAGGATAATATGAAGTCCAGTGACTTGGCATATGTAGGTTGCAACTAACACCTTTTTGAAGATACTCAAGTTGCAAGGTTTGAAAACCCTGTAAATGTTTCTGTATTGTCCCGCGTTAGTTAGCTAGATATCATATCGCTTTTTTTTTCTTTGATGCCGTGACACCTTTTACCTATGTAATGACAAGCAGTAAGTTCATACAGGGCATGCTAACTTTAATACTGTCTTGTGTATGCAGGGGAGATTCAAGGCACAGTGCACCGGCGCCTCCTAGAGGACAGATTAGGGGAACTCAAGACTGGTGCGGTACTACTGCTCAAACAGGTAGGACCCTGAAACATTGACTAACTTGCGCTGGAAACTGCAAACGGGTTGTCCAATTCTTCCAAATATTTATCGAACGTTGATGAGATGTTGTCAATGCAGTGCATTTATAAGTTTGTTAGTGAAGTGATCTGCGCTGGGCTCAGAGACATCATCGTGTCTGTCTTTTCTGTGAAGGTGGGCGTGTTCTCCCCATCCCATCGTAACCACTACCTGAATGTGACGCCCAACAACTTGCTGAGGATCTACGCCCCAGATGGTTCCAGCCATTCACCACTGGACCAGGTGACAGGCGGTTCCCCAGAATAACCTGCTTTTGAAGGGCTCTGTTGCTTTGGTGCACTGGATAACATTTGAGTGATGACTTGGCAAATGTTCACTATTTCTTTCCTCTCACTGGATTCTTTAGGAGTCTCTGTTGGTCCCATCTGATCAGTCCATTAGGCTCCTAGGGGCCAGTGTGGCCGGGTCATCTGATCAGTCCACGGGGCTTCCAGAGGACCCGGCGTCTTGGATGGAGTTGCTGTTTGATGAAGCTGATGAGAAAGCTGAGACGGAGTCCAGATTGGGACCTGCAGTTGGCCTCTGTAGCGGTTCTCAGGTGCTCCCTGCTGCACCACCGAACCAGTCCTGGGACACAGGTGTGTATTTGGACTCATTACTGGGACACAGGTGTGTATTTGGACTCGACTGGGACACAGGTGTGTATTTGGACTCATGACTGGGACACAGGTGTGTATTTAGACTCATGACTGGGACACAGGTGTGTATTTAGACTCATGACTGGGACACAGGTGTGTATTTAGACTCATGACTGGGACACAGGTGTGTATTTGGACTCGACTGGGACACAGGTGTGTATTTAGACTCATGACTGGGACACAGGTGTGTATTTGGACTCGACTGGGACACAGGTGTGTATTTGGACTCATGACTGGGACACAGGTGTGTATTTAGACTCATGACTGGGACACAGGTGTGTATTTGGACTCATGACTGGGACACAGGTGTGTATTTAGACTCATGACTGGGACACAGGTGTGTATTTAGACTCATGACTGGGACACAGGTGTGTATTTGGACTCATGACTGGGACACAGGTGTGTATTTGGACTCATGACTGGGACACAGGTGTGTATTTAGACTCATGACTGGGACACAGGTGTGTATTTGGACTCGACTGGGACACAGGTGTGTATGTGGACTCATGACTGGGACACAGGTGTGTATGTGGACTCAAGACTGGGACACAGGTGTGTATTTGGACTCATGACTGGGACACAGGTGTGTATTAAGATACAGTTATCATAATATGACTGTAAGATGTTGGAAAACAAGCCAGCAGCACCAACTAATGTGACTGAACCCATTGGGCTGTTTGCAGATGATCTGGATGAGCTTCTTGGGGAGTTGCCTGTGGAGTCCTACTGCCTCTGATACCACACACACCTATCCACCCCTCACCTGGAGTCCTACTGCCTCTGATACCAGACACACACACACACCTATCCACCCCTCACCTGGAGTCCTACTGCCTCTGATACCAGACACACACACACACCTATCCACCCCTTACCTGGAGTCCTACTGCCTCTGATACCACACACACACACACACCTATCCACCCCTCACCTGAAGTCCTACTGCCTCTGATACCACACACACACACACACCTATCCACCCCTCACCTGGAGTCCTACTGCCTCTGATACCACACACACACACACACACACACCTATCCACCCCTCACCTGGAGTCCTACTGCCTCTGGTACCCCACACACACCTACCCGCGTTGCCACTAACTGTCCCCTCACTTTTATACATTGTCTGTCATCCATGTAGAGAACCCCACAGAGGCTTCAGGAACAGTGGCTGTCTCTCCCAATCTGAATCAGTGTTAACCAGCCTCACAGCAGCATGCACACATCCCATGGAACCATTACTGTTTCATAACCTGCTGCCCTCTTTATTCACTTGATTGGTTCTGCTCCACAGGGCTCTCAATCATAGCCGGCTACTGTATGTGTACATACTTTTCTCAAAGAAATGTATATAATATATATTAAAGAATACTTCTCTTTAAAGATTTGAGTAATGCGTGTCTGTTGAAAAACTCATCAGAGAACTACTTATGTGTTGTTTTATATATAGCGTGCCAGTCTGGATATTTATTTTGTTTTCACGCGTTGTAGAATAATAACGAAGAACGATGAAATATAGCGTATGGAATGATGCAAACCAAAATGTGTTAAACTGATCAAATCTGTTTCATATTGTAGATTCTTCGACATTACCACCCTTTGCCTTGCTATCAGTTGAGCTCTTTCTTGGCATTCTCTCAACCAGCTTCACGATGTCATCACCTGGAATGCTTTTCCAACAGTCTTGTATGGAAATGTGATTTAAACTCTGGTTAAAACTGATCCAATTGTCTGAATACTCTTCCCGGTCCCTTTTCCACCATTGATTGTCTCGGCTTTCACGGTTTCTGTTGCTTTCTGCTCCGTTACCTTCTAACCTATTTCTGCTGGCCATGTATTCCTAGTATGTCGTCAGCCTGTTGGCTATGCATAGAAATGCCGTGAAGACTTTAGCGGATGGATTTTCTGGGATTTCTGTCTGTGTGTTTAGTTAAACCCTTCTATCCATGGCCAACTGTATTCATTTTGTTCATTCTGGGGAGCGCCGGGCAGTTTATCTGGGCTGAACCAGCAACATGGCTGGCCTATGCCAAGCTCCCCCAAATTTGACAGACACAACCCCCCTCTCTTACTCAGAGGCAGCACATTTAGTTTTAGAACCTCACCAGTTTAAATCTTCTATACCTCAGCAGGTGTCACCACCAGAGGGCAGTGCTGTGTTTGCCTTACAAGGCGGTGGTGTTTTGAATGTATTTTCTATTCGTTTGTTAAGCTGCTGGTGTCACACGGACCAATTACCGGTGTCACAAAAGAGATGTCGGCTGCTCTAGTTCATCCTGGGTCGGGACTTTGTATCCCCAGGGCGTGTATACTGTTCGTCGTTCAGGGGGAAACGATCTGCCTTTTCACTTTAATCAGACTCATCCTGTGGTAATAATTTGCCCTAACCACTCTCCTCAGACGCTGTGTCCACAGGCTGTGCTTTCCGCGTATAATAGTCCCTAATCATCTCCTAGTAAAACAAGGTTATTCACCATAAGCCATTGAAAATGGCATGAAAGTGTAATTACTTTAATCTTCACTATAGATCGGGGGGCTCTTTATATTATTTGATGAAATGTCAGTGCAACACTCCCGTCTGCAGTTGTTTCCTTTTGACTCGGGGCCTCACAGGAGGAGAGGAGGCCTTTTCATCGGCCGTACGACGGGAAGCTCACTTTCTAATTTGGAGGGAGACTATTCATGAATTGGACTCGCGTGGCCGGTTTCATCACAGACGACAAAGCCCGGCAGATGTAACGTCTGAAGGATCAGGTGCTCATTTTCTCTCCCCTGGAGAGGGGAAGCCTTTTGGGGTGAGACGTGACTCTGGAACTCTGCGTTGTGAACCGTCAGCTTCCTGTTCTATCAGACGTTTTCTAAATGACCAATCAAAAGTGAACATGATGTTCAGACACTGTCATTATAGCACTACCATAAGGATAGTACGGTTAGAATGTCCCAGGTCGTTGGCTTAATTGAGAGTACGTTTACGCAAGATGGACGGTGTTTATTTGCTATGTATTTTGGTAAATAATAAAGACTAATCTTCAACTCTAGAGACTACTAATCCATGTAAAACTATGGTCATTAACTCATCAGGAAAGAAAAGATTAGCCTAATTAGGTCATTAAGAAGTTGGCAACACTGCAGCTGCCTGAGATAACTGAAATTATAAGAAATGTTGGGATTGATATACAGCACTAAGTGTGTGTGTGTGTGTGTGTGTGTGTGTGTGTGTTCTTGTCAGACTAGTTGTGAGAACAGAATTCAGGTAGGCTTGTTCCCGTGTTATGTTTTTAATTGCAGACAGTATTCAGTGTAAGGTGGCCCGCACACATAGTGGACACACAGACCCTAACGTAAAAATTATAAAGCTGTGGCCTGCAGACTACTTATAGTCAGATCTGTGGTCCTTGGGAGCCTTCTGTGTGTTATCTCTTTATAGAGACCTAATTGTGCCATGAGATACATGTTACCTCATATGTTTGAAGAAATGTTCATGTTTCATACATTAGAACAATACATATAAAATTAAACTAAAACACTACACGAAGGAAGCAAAAAGACAACACAATTGGCCACTTAAAAGTATCTCCGGTTTGTGCAAACGTCCACCGCCACCCCAGAGATGGAAATGGCACATTTTTCTTCCCTCCAGCACCCGGTCCTTTGGAGGCCCGCGGACCCGGTCTTGGGAACCCTGATACTTCTCCGCCTGTTAACTCCATAGGAGGTCCATCCCTGAAGTATGCTCTGAGACGCCTGTACTCCTCCTCAGGCGTCTCCTGCTTCTCCCACAACCACTGCTCCTGCAGATGACAGTAGGCATATTCCTCCTCCAAGCTGTAAATAAATCCTCAGAGGATTCCCACTATACCGTCAGGCTCTGCTGGCTCCCGATCTTGAGGCTGTTCATTCTGTCACGATCTTACTTGCAGCATGGCAGAAAGGAACCAAGCGCAGAGCGTATCTCGTTTGTGGGATTTTATTAAAGCAAAAATTGCACGATAGAGCGACTTACTAAATATCCCAAAACAGACAGCTGCCACAGAAACACCCACTCACCAAACTGAAGGAACGTA
Organism: Dallia pectoralis; assembly: GCA_029465975.1. Lineage (NCBI taxonomy): Eukaryota > Metazoa > Chordata > Actinopteri > Esociformes > Umbridae > Dallia > Dallia pectoralis. The sequence goes on from CM055756.1 coordinate 5,383,327, forward strand.
AAATATAATAACGAACAGCAAAACCGGGGGCTAACGAGCAAACCTGAATACACATACTGATTGCTTAATGAAAACCTGGTGTGAGTAATGACGGCAATACAATAAATGTAATGGGGGGATGAGTTAATGAAATGAAGGAAACCGGGAAACGCTTTGTGAAGATGTGAGTAATGTGTCCCACTGTGACAAATATGAATCGTAACACAAGATAGGCCTGATGTTCCGGACCTTTGCTTGAATAATTCAGTAATTTGGTCAAACTGGACCTCTTTAAATTTGAATTAAACACCTTTGACCTATACTAATACCTCCAACCAACAAGCACGGCATGCTAAGGTTATGTTTAGGCTAGGTACAATTAGCTAGGTAGCCACTGTAGTAACAACATTTAATCATAGTAATTGCCTTATTGTCCCCTAAGTCAGGGCAGTGTTCAGACAGCACATCTGCTATAAAATCAACGTTACAACAATGCGATTGGCACTTGAGTGGGTGAGACACGAGGGGCACGGTATCGAGGACGAGAATTGATTTTTGTACTAAACAAAACAATGCCAATTGTCCCCAGGATTTATTTTCCAATTAAGGCTCTACTTTTGGGAGCGTTTCACCAGATGTGAATTAAAGCAGTTGATATGTTTCTGATTTAATGTAGTGTCTACTCTCCAAATCAACCCCTCATTACATTACATGTAAAGTACTTGTATGTACCCTAAAATTGTAGCATTTTTGAGAATTACAGCTTTTTCGTTTTTTGATTGATGTGGGCCTACCGAACAACAGAATGCTGAGGTATATGGTAATACAAATATAACAACTGACCGAACAACAGAATTCTGAGGTATATGGTAATACAAATATAACAACTGACCGAACAACAGAATGCTGAGGTATATGGTAATACAAATATAACAACTGACCCAACAACAGAATGCTGAGGTATATGGTAATACAAATATAACAACTGACCCAACAGCAGAATGCTGAGGTATATGGTAATATAAATAACAAATGTTAAATATAATAACATATGTTAAATATAATAACAAATAAGACAACTGACCGGCCGGCTTGGCCACAAACAAGTATCTTCTGGTGAAAATGCGAAAATGAAATAGACCTTTCATTATTTGTTTTCTTGTAACTCGAGGCTCTTTCGTCCTCTAATTGACTCACTTAAATAAAGAAAGAAAATAACCGAGGAAAGGCACCAAGAAGCAAACATGAATAGGTACATACATTTATTTATAACATTTTTTAATCACTAGCAGTTCTCTTGTGGGTCGCCAAGCAAATGACATCTAGAAGGGTGGATCCCATTGGTGGCATTTCACAGCAAGGATTATAGGAGCAGCAAAATGTACATTTTTAAACTGGTAATATAGTGGGCAGGTCTACATGATTTATGTGTAGGGGAGAGCACTTCTGTGTTTCGTGTTGATTAGGAGCACAGCTGTTTTGGGTTTAGCTAAGCACAGCACATAGGTTAGTTAATCAGTGGGCTATTTAAGGTCCCTGGTTAGGTTCACGGATGCTTGTTATTATGTTAAATGTTACTTATCGTTATGAGGTGAGCGTTTGGTATGTCGTCGTGCTCTGTATGTTTTGGTCAACTAGAAGTCGCTTTGTGTGAGCGCGTTTACTTTTCATTCAGTGTATGTTTTACGTTTGTGTAGCTGTTTGTTTTATTTTGATTAAAACCACCACAAACATTATTTCTGGCTCTGCATCGCACTCTCTTCGTCAGTTCACCCTGCAAGAGTTCGTGACAACTTGCAACACAACATGTAGTGTTTATAATCAGTCCTATATCACATACAACATGTAATGTTTATAATCAGTCCTATATCACATACAACATGTAATGTTTATAATCAGTCCTATATCACATACAACATGTAGTGTTTATAATCAGTCCTATATCACATACAACATGTAGTGTTTACCCACATGGAAAAAACCTATATGAGGATATATGTGCATATATGTAACCTATATGTTACCTATATGCACATATATGCTGCATATATGCACATATATGATAATATATATGCTGCATATATGCACATATATGATAATATATATGCTGCATATATGACACATATATGCACATATATGATAATATATGCTGCATATATGCGCATATATGCCACATATCGTCAAAATTGAGGTGCATATATGTGCATATATCCCTTACGGAAAAAAGTATATTAAAGTATACTATGTATACTACAAAATGGATAGTACACTTTTAGTTCACTTTTGATATACTTTTAAGAAGTATGCTTAGAAAAGGTATATTCAAGTATACTATAAGTATACCACAAAATGGGTAGTACACTTTTAGTTTACTTATGATATACTTTCAAAAGTACATTTAGAAAATAGTTAACTTACTTGAACTTTTAAGTACACTACCAAATCGAAAAACGTTTTTACACATTTCTTCTGGAGATGTACGTTTTCTTTTATTATACAGCAAAAACAGTCTAAATATTTTTTAAGTAGATTACAAGTAATTTTTTTAGATCCATCTTGTATATTCTAATACTCATGTCTATGAAATGCATTGCACATTAAATATTTTTTGTTACTGAAGCTGAAATCATAATTACTGCCAAACATTTTGAAGCCCTATATTCATATACTATACTAATAATAATCAATTGGAGTATTAATAAAAATGTCTATGAACTAATGCCGCCTTTGCTGTATGTATTTTGAGGAACATTTATAAGTCTGATATGAATGAAAGCACCGGACAGACAGGACATTAACATATATTTGAACATATTTTACATGCATTAACTGAGAAAAATGTCCAATGAAGCATCAGAAGAAGGCGGATGTAGGCGGAGCTGATTAGCGACGTCACTTCCTGTTCCTTGCGCGCGAGCAAAATATCATATGTTGAACCGGAGATATTGCAGCATGTTTCAGTCGCCATAAACTACGCTTTAAACTCGAGAATCAGGTGTAAGGATTCCAAAAAGGACAAAGTACAGATGGAATGAACAGGTGAGTTTGAGCTAAATTCTAACTTTATCTATGCCTATATGAGATAACAGCTAACTAGCTACTTGGCTATGGTTAATGCTCACATCAACATTAGCTAGATAGCTATTTACGTCTGAGCCATGTAAGAAGACAACACGTAACTAGCGCTTGTTAACAATTACTTATCTTTTATCTGCATCTTTTGTTTTTCAGGTAACTGGTAGCTATAGTTACTAATTAGGCAAGGTTGCTAGGTAGCTTGTTTGTAAGAGGCAGGGAACAAAAAATGAACATGTACTTTATCCTAATAAGCCATGTAGCTACTAGTTTGCTGATAATTTTTTTCTCTTGATGCTGTGTGTTATAAATTGTAACACGCTGGGTGTTTATACGATGTTGCATTTAACGGCTATAGTATAAATTAAACGATGTACCTTACCCTTTCTCATTTCTTCAGGCTTCAGAGGAAGTTAATGCCAATGCAGAATACTCTGTATCTGATCCCAACAGCAAAGAGGAGACATACCCAATCTCAGTAATGAAGAGGATGATGACATACACAATCCCAACAGCATGGAGGACAATGTACCCGATCCCAGCAGTGAAGAGGAAGACGTAACTGATCCCAGCAGTGAAGAGGAAGACGTACACAATACGAACAGTGAATGGGGCGACAATTCATCTGCCTTGGTATGTTTCACTCAAGTGTGTATTTGGAATCCTAATTTAATATTGCGCAATTTCACAAATTCCGATAAAAGGTTAAATATATTAATCATGTTTGCTTGTTGTCTTGTGTTTTTTTTATAGGGCATGCTAGGGAGAAATTTGAAGAAATAACAGTGCAAGATGTCCAGAGGATCTTGCACAAGAAGTGCAACAATGAATGCTTCAGACAAGTAAAGGCAGAAAAGATGTGAGCATGCATTTCATGTACAAAAATGAAGCATATTGGTAAATAAAATAACCATGTTTATTTTAACATTTAGAGTTCAAAATAGTTCTACAATGTATATATCAACATTTTAAGTGTTCATAGCTGGTGTATCCCCTTTAATGTAGCTTTGACAATATTATCTCATGAAAATATTTATGAAAACACACACATTGTGTGTCTTGCCTCAAGATTTATTTTGGTATTTTGAATATGTACTGTATTTCCTTTATTTTAAAGATGTTAATTACACTTGAAGACAAAAGTATATTCTAAAGTTTCAAGTGGAACTCCTACCAGACACATGGCACTGATTGTTAGAGTATTGTTTAAGGTTCACTTGACAAACATGGCTTGTACAGTTATACTATGTGTTTAAATCTATTAGTAAATCATAGTAAATTAACATTTATTAGGTTTACTTCTTGAAGTACTTACATGAGTTGAAAGTGCACTTGAAAGTATTCAAATGTATACTTAAGTACTTCTAGAAGTGTAGTTCATGAACGGAAAGTGCACTACACAGGTTACTTTAAAGTATTTAAAAGTATACTTAAAATAAACTAAGTGTACTCTAAAGTGTACTAAATAAACTAAAAAGTGGGCCAATTTAGTCTAGTTAGTATAAAAATAGTATATAAATAAGTACTTTAGTACCTTAATAATAGTATACTTTTTAAACTTAAGTATACTCACAAAAATGAACTTAAAGTATACTTTTGTTTCGTAAGGATACAAGCCATATAGGTCTCCTGTATTGCTTCTTTATATCCACAAATAAGACCTATATGTACATACAAGATGTCTCCAATCGCAGCTGTACTATAAGCACTTTGGGTTCCTGATGAAGTCTGTTGAAGTATTGCGCTCTTACTCGTTGTATTACGGTAACAGATTTGTTTTGGTGTTTGTGTATTAAGTGTAATACGTCTTTGACGTAGTGACTTAGTCGACTGCAGCAGCTGAAGGTCTGTGAGCACGTTTGAGTTGTTCCGAATGATTCTGAAAATAAAGATAGCCTGTTTATTTCCAATTCACGCATTTACCGTTGAGCGCAACATAAGTTCAACACTGTCTTAGTATGTTTGTCTACATTGAAGAAGTGGCCGGCAGCCAGCCGTGGGCAGATAGGCACATCTATAATTCGAAGCTCACGCAGCTGAGAGGATTAACAAGTTAAATCGTTTTTTTAATGTTCAGTTTTTTGTCTTGTTTTTGTTCTATTTGATTGTTCTTAAGTAAATAAATAATGTACATTTCTACATTTTGGGCTTTTATTTATGTTGCATAGTAGCTATGGATTTCAATAATTTAACATATAGGTGCATATATGTTAGGTGCATATAGGTGCATATATGTTAGGTGCATATAGGTGCATATATGCACCTAACATATAGGTGCATATATGCACATATAGGTGCATATATGCACATATATGTACATATAATATAGGAAAACGGCCAATTTTATATATGTCACATATATTAAAAACATATATCAAAACCTATATTAAAACATATATGTTTATATAGGTTCTTTCCATGTGGGTATAATCAGTCCTATATCACATACAACATGTAATGTTTATAATCAGTCCTATATCACATACAACATGTAGTGTTTATAATCAGTCCTATATCACATACAACATGTAATGTTTATAATCAGTCCTATATCACATACAACATGTAGTGTTTATAATCAGTCCTATATCACATACAACATGTAATGTTTATAATCAGTCCTATATCACATACAACATGTACAACAGTGTTTATAATCAGTCCTATATCACATACAACATGTACAATGTTTATAATCAGTCCTATATCACATACAACATGTAGTGTTTATAATCAGTCCTATATCACATACAACATGTAGTGTTTATAATCAGTCCTATATCACATACAACATGTAGTGTTTATAATCAGTCCTATATCACATACAACATGTAAGTGTTTATAATCAGAACATGTAGTGTTTATAATCAGTCCTATATCACATACAACATGTAGTGTTTATAATCAGTCCTATATCACATACAACATGTAATGTTTATAATCAGTCCTATATCACATACAACATGTAGTGTTTATAATCAGTCCTATATCACATACAACATGTAGTGTTTATAATCAGTCCTATATCACATACAACATGTAGTGTTTATAATCAGTCTATATCACATACAACATGTAGTGTTTATAATCAGTCCTATATCACATACAACATGTAGTGTTTATAATCAGTCCTATATCACATACAACATGTAGTGTTTATAATCAGTCTATATCACATACAACATGTAGTGTTTATAATCAGTCCTATATCACATACAACATGTAATACATGTAGTGTTTATAATCAGTCCTATATCACATACAACATGTAATGTTTATAATCAGTCCTATATCACATACAACATGTAGTGTTTATAATCAGTCCTATATCACATACAACATGTAATGTTTATAATCAGTCCTATATCACATACAACATGTAGTGTTTATAATCAGTCCTATATCACATACAACATGTAGTGTTTATAATCAGTCCTATATCACATACAACATGTAGTGTTTATAATCAGTCCTATATCACATACAACATGTAGTGTTTATAATCAGTCCTATATCACATACAACATGTAATGTTTATAATCAGTCCTATATCACATACAACATGTAGTGTTTATAATCAGTCCTATATCACATACAACATGTAGTGTTTATAATCAGTCCTATATCACATACAACATGTAGTGTTTATAATCAGTCCTATATCACATACAACATGTAGTGTTTATAATCAGTCCTATATCACATACAACATGTAGTGTTTATAATCAGTCCTATATCACATACAACATGTAGTGTTTATAATCAGTCCTATATCACATACAACATGTAGTGTTTATAATCAGTCCTATATCACATACAACATGTAGTGTTTATAATCAGTCCTATATCACATACAACATGTAGTGTTTATAATCAGTCCTATATCACATACAACATGTAATGTTTATAATCAGTCCTATATCACATACAACATGTAGTGTTTATAATCAGTCCTATATCACATACAACATGTAGTGTTTATAATCAGTCCTATATCACATACAACATGTAATGTTTATAATCAGTCCTATATCACATACAACATGTAATGTTTATAATCAGTCCTATATCACATACAACATGTAGTGTTTATAATCAGTCCTATATCACATACAACATGTAGTGTTTATAATCAGTCCTATATCACATACAACATGTAGTGTTTATAATCAGTAGCAGAGACTTAATTCCTCTCCTTTATTTCTCATCGCGTCTCCTCTCAGACCCCTCTTACCCCACCTCAAATCGTGCACGACCCCCCTCCACTCAACCCTTACCAGCCTGCACCCCAACAATCTCTGTCCTGCAGCTGTCCATCACTATGTTAGCGGAGAGATGGGGAATACGGAAACAGGCGCATGGAAGAGATGTATCAGAAAAATATCAGCCGGTGGAAAGAAAAAGCTGATTCATTCGAAGATCTGGCTACGAGAAGTGTGTTTGTGCGTTCTTCGCCCCCCCCCCTTCTTTTCCTCTCTCTCTCACTCTCTAACCGAGTGTGTTCGCCTCTCGTCTCTCCCGGTTCCACGGTTGTTCACTGGCTCCACGGATGAGCTGGGAAGAGGAGGGAGAGCGTCTGGCCAGAAGATAGCAGGAGGAGTTTGGATCAGCATAAGCGATTATCCGGCGGCTCTGATCATCGGCGGCTCGTTCTCCATTTCTCTCCGACTCTCTCCACCCCGTCTCCGTTTTCTCTCCGTCTCTCACGCCCACTCGCAGACTCACACACACTCACTCACACACGCACGGGCTGGATGTCATCTGGCTAGGCTGAACGAGAGGTGCTTATAGGCTTGTCATTAGTCGCACAGGAAGCTGTGTGTTTATCTCTCTCTGTGTGAGTGTGTGTGTGTGTGTGTGTGCGCGTGTGTGTGTGTGCGCGTGTGTGTGTGTGGTGTCTAGTGTGTGCCCGCGTACACACGTGGAGTCTATAGTGGTGACACTGAATGCACAGAGATGGTTTTGATTGGCTCTCGGCTGCACTGACTCTTGCTTTGTGTCACAGTGGACTTACCTCTGGGATCTTGAGAAGGAAAACAAACGCTTACTCAGAGAAGAAGAGAGGATCGGGGGGGGGTTCAGGGGAGTGTCTGTGAGGCACAGGGAGGCTGGCGTTCCCGGTAACCAGGCACAGAAACAGACCAGGGGTTGAAGGGACACCATGGGGGGGGATCTCTCCTGCAGAGTAGTGACTTGCGGTAAAGACCTCTCCCTCGTTTTGCTGGGTCTGTGTCTTTGGCTGGAGACTTTCCCTGGGCTGCTTCATTTGTCACTCCGTGTTTTTTTATTGTGCTTCAGGTGTGTTTGGGACGATCAGCCTGTCCATTTGCCTGAACATGTGTTGATGTGCTGCTCTGTTTATTTTTTGATCAGTTCATGTCTCTCATTGCCTTGTCCCCTCGCTCACTCTCCCCTCCCTCCCTCCCTCCCCCTCCCTCTCTCTCCCCCCTCTCTCCCCCCTCTCTCTCTCCCTCTCCCTCTCTCTGTAGTTGTGCGTATCGAGGCCTCCTTGGCTGCGGGGCCAAAGGGGTCGCGATGGACCTGAAAGAGAGCAGTGGCAGCGAGGGGAGTCATGAGAGCTCCAGTGTGCACCCGTCCTCCTGGCAGGCGTTCACCCACACCAGCACGCTCCACGGCCTGCGCTTCGTCTTCCCCTACGGCCCGCCCACTCCTCGACGGCTGCTCTGGGCCGCCACCCTGCTCGGCTGCATGGTCCTCCTGGGCCTGGAGAGCGCTGAGAGCCTGACTCACTTCCTGTCCTACCCGCACCTGACCAGCATGGACGCCGTGGTGTCAGGGAGCTTGGTTTTCCCCGCAGTCACAGTGTGCAACCTGAACGCCTACCGATTCAGCCGCCTGACCCGGAATGACCTGTACCACGCCGGGGAACTGCTGGCCCTGCTGGACGTCCATCTGAGGATCCCCGAGCCACAACTGGCCGAACCGCACGTGCTGGCCTTCCTCACGTCCAAGTCCAACTTCACGGCCTACCGGCCTAAACCCTTCAGCATGCACGAGTTCACGGAGAGGGTTGGCCACGACCTCAAGGAGATGATGCTCTACTGCCGCTATCAAGGCCAGGAGTGCAGCCACGAAGACTTCCAAACCGTAAGTCCACTCGCACTTTCCCGTGTCAGTCTATGTCCGGGTCAGTCTCTGCCCAGGTCAGTCTCTGCTTTATCCCACGGCTGCCCTTAGGGTCTGGAAGTTCCCGGACTGTGGTTAGAGCTTGGTGGTTGATTTGATTTGTGTTGATTGCTGGTGCTTTCCCCTCCCACGCTGACTGTGCGGCGCGCCCCCCGCTGTGTGTTCCTCGTGACATTTCTCTACTTCCATCCACAGGTTGTTTTGAGTGTCTGTACTGTCAGCACAGTCCGCATGTGTCTCGCCGTTCTCTCCCATATCCTGTCCACAGGAAAGCATCAGGGGCTGTGTCAGTGTTTCCTGTGGAGAAATGTGTTTTCTTGGGTGAAACAGTCGCTGTGGGGGGTGTGTTGTGAGAGATTTCGTACAATTAATAAGAAACAAAGTTCTGCTGAAATCTATATTACAATGTAAAATAACATATTTGTTATTAATAATAATTGTATTGGATTTTTAAGAAGTATACAATCAGCAATTGGCATCATCACAAGTAGCGTCGCTGATGTTGTGATGTGTTTTGGAAGGAGAGAACCCGGCGCAGGATTCAGTTCCTTGATTATGTATTTATCCTGTATTTATTGTATACAGGAATAAATGCTGTAAAAGTGAATCCAAACACAGTCAACCATGTTATGCAATGGTAACCAGGTGTGTAGAGGAACCTATATACACACATACTGGACTAATGGGAACCAGGTGTGTAGAGGAACGTGTATATATACACATACTGGACTAATGGGAACCAGGTGTGTAGAGGAACGTGTATATATACACATACTGGACTAATGGGAACCAGGTGTGTAGAGGAACGTGTGTATATATACACATACTGGACTAATGGGAACCAGGTGTGTAGAGGAGCATATATACACACAATGGACTAATGGGAACCAGGTGTGTAGAGGAATGTATATACACACATAATGGACTAATGGGAACCAGGTGTGTAGAGGAATGTATATACACACATAATGGACTAATGGGAACCAGGTGTGTAGATGGGGACTAAACCAGACTGGGATACATAATGAATGGGATCGGGAGGTGGCGGCTAGAAAGCTGGTGGCGTAGATCGCTGTGGGTGCAGCAAACCACAGGGGGGATTTAGGTACACTGGGAGACGTGACAGATACAATGTATTAGCTGTAAATAAATACCCTGGGCACAGCGTCTAAACGTACTCCATTTAATGGGATAATAATTATCATATTCCAATTGTGATATTTCACCCAGTAAGCACCTTATTCATGTTTTGAATAAACATGTTTTGGTTCACACTGCTTTCGCTCAACTAAAGATTTAATCTGCCTCCTTGTTTAAGTCATTTCCCAAATTAAGATTGAGGTGAAATGGCTTTAGCTCTTGTTAGCCTTCAACTGACCCCTGTTACATTTAGCCGGACTTTCCCTCGATGCTCCTCCTGTCCCTCAAACGGTTTTACTTACCGCAACTTAAAGAGTTGTGTGAATGGAATCGTTTTTCCACAATTGCATTATGACTTGTACACCGACTGCTTGACCCCCTCAAATCAACCGGAAAACAAGAGGAATCTTTCTCGCGATACGTCGACTAGGTAAATAGATAAACTGTTGCACTCTGAGGTTCTCAGATTTTTCGATTTGCTGCTCGTTTTGTTTGCGGAGAACAATGAAATGTGTACCGTTTAAGCCTCTTCAGAGTGAGCCTTAAAGGATTTGTTCATGCTAAAGTTCTCTCAATGGTTTGTTCCTGAGGCATATAATAATGGCTGTTAGCCAGCTGCGCTTGTTGCCCAACTACAGCTCTTGTTATCCAGCTATAGCACTTGTTGACAGCTGTAGCCTAGTTGTCCAGTTTCACATCTTGTAGCCCAGTTGCAGCTGTGCAACAAGCAGCTTTAAGCCCACACATTCTCAAGATGCAGAAGCTGTGGTTCAGGTTAATAGTCATCAGTTTTCCTCTGGTTATTGACTTGTACCCACCAGGCACACAGTTGTAGAGCCCACAGACCCAGCATTAGGTTCTGGTTATTGACTTGTACCCACCAGGCACACAGTTGTAGAGCCCACAGACCCAGCATTAGGTTCTGGTTATTGACTTGTACCCACCAGGCACACAGTTGTAGAGCCCACAGACCCAGCATTAGGTTCTGGTTATTGACTTGTACCCACCAGGCACACAGTTGTAGAGCCCACAGACCCAGCATTAGGTTCTGGTTATTGACTTGTACCCACCAGGCACACAGTTGTAGAGCCCACAGACCCAGCATTAGGTTCTGGTTATTGACTTGTACCCACCAGGCACACAGTTGTAGAGCCCACAGACCCAGCATTAGGTTCTGGTTATTGACTTGTACCCACCAGGCACACAGTTGTAGAGCCCACAGACCCAGCATTAGGTTCTGGTTATTGACTTGTACCCACCAGGCACACAGTTGTAGAGCCCACAGACCCAGCATTAGGTTCTGGTTATTGACTTGTACCCACCAGGCACACAGTTGTAGAGCCCACAGACCCAGCATTAGGTTCTGGTTAGGCAGTACTTTCATTAAAAACCAGTAACTGGCCATTTTGGACTGCCACACACAGACCCATTAAGGCTGCCTGGTCTATGGTAGTTGCAGTCACAGATGGATTCGTATCTGGGTTTCTCACAGTCAATTCACAAACACTAATTGGCAATGCAAAATTGATGTTTACAGTAACGGCTTGACTGGTTCTGTGATTTATCAATTACTTTTTCAGCTGTGAATCCGGAGCCTAGAAACACTGCTATTTACAATATGACAGCTTCTGTAGTCAATCAACCATGTTAATTTCCCTGGAAGTCAAGAACATCTCACAAGAGCCCATGGAGAAATGTTGCTATAGATTCATTTGACCCTTATAGGACCTTTGTGCGAGTCATGTTTGCCAGTCTACCTAAGTTGCTGTCTAAATCTTTGTTTACTGCCAGTTGCCTTCGTCTCTTTTATTTCCATTCTCTGCCTTCCTCCTTTCTTATATGAAATGATATCTTCCAAACTTTCGTTGAGATGCGTTGCTTGACATACAAATGCTCTTAAAAAACTTTTGGATCAATTTCAGGCATAACAACCACATTTTGTTAAACATTATCAATCAACATGTAGGTGTCTAATACTTGGGTTAACATTTAAACTGCACATTTAATTAACCTGAAATTGAAGCACAAACGTCTTCAGCAGGGAGGTCAGGTGATCAGAGTATAACCAGTTTAATGTGTCTTGGCTCGTGTAGGGCCTAAACTTTCGTGAGTCTTTGTGGATTTTGTTAGCCTTTCTGTAATGTTTTGTAGCTGAACTTTATTTAACCAGATAGGTCGATTTCCAATGGCGACCTGGCCAAGGTAAAGCAAAAATGTGCAGGACAACATACATTTGCACAATAAATACACCGAATAATAGTGCAAATAGCAGTGGGATTCTACATGGCAATACAGGATCAAGTAGAGAGTCAAAATACATTGAATGCAGGATGAGGTATAAATAGGTCAGTTAAGCAGCATTGATAAGGCAAGAACAACTATATAAAATACAAAGTAGATTCTATTTAGAGAATGTAACTCAATGACTGTGTAGCCTTTCTGTAACACAGCATCTAATGCCTCGATAGCATCTTCTGTAATAGAAAATACGAAATAAATGGATAACCAAGCCTTGGTTAATCGAACATATGTGACCACAAGTAGCTCTAAACTCTTTTTAAGACAACTGGGTCCTTTGACTGAGTTCTGAGGTAATATCCTTAAGCTCACACATGAAAGCGCCAACCTTCTTGTTTACTTTAGTGTGCAGAGCTTCTCCTTGCCGTACCCACGGGACTAACGTCCTTGCTCATGCCTCAACTCGCTGATGACTGTGAAAACCAGCTTTATTTGCATGCTATCTACATATACAGTATTAATATGCATAGAAAAGTTCTAGTTCGCAGCATGAAAGAGACACTCCCCCCATCCCTCTGAAGGAGCAGGGGATGGTTGTCTCTCTCTCTCTCTCGCTTAGGGTCTGTTCACATGTCAGTAGTTGTACTTTTGGTTAACATAGCTCGTTGTTGAATATGACATGGGCTATTAATAATGTAAACATGTAAAACAGAATTAACAAAAGTTTAACTTATAGAAAACATAAGAATCCGGCCAGCTAGCCAGTTATCTAGAATATTTTCTGGCAACAGAAAAACGTTGTCGCTGCGATACATTTTGGTTCTAAATAGAAATTTTGCGAATAGAGACGTTTCATTTAATATGTTTTTGACTTTATTTAAATTGTCACGTTGTCCTGACAACTGTTGTTAGGGAGAATAATCACTGAGCCCCCGTCACTCCAGGGGACAGCATTTTATCGGCGTCATGATGAATGTCTGTAAGGTGGTTATGGGAAAATACTGCATAAATGGGTTTTCCATTGTAGTGATAGTGCCAATGTGTTTTGTGTACATTATTAAACCCTGTTTTCATCCATCCAATTTGTGTGTGTGTGTGTGTGGGTTTTCCATTATGCCTGTGGGGCTGGAGTCAAGTATGTGTATCTGTGTATGTGTGTGTGTGTGTAGTGCATGTGTGTTCACTTAACCACGAAGGTCACGTGTGTGTCAGTGGGATACACATATACTGTGAAGTGTGATTCTGAGTGCATCAAGTACGGCTTGTTCTCCGTTCGACGACTGCAGCCCTGATTAAACGTTGATTGATCACGCTGACAGGCCACATCAGTGTCTGCCAGACCGAATGCAGCTCAGTGACAGAACACAGTGGCGTCCGCCCTCAGATTGATGTCCTTTGAGTGGGGGGCCAACGCCGGCCTTATCGCGTGCTCAACCTTAATGAGAGCGACCGACACGCTCTCATCCAGCCAGCTAGACCGGCGGCTCTATATCACGCTGACGCTAATTAGCAATACGTTTGACCCGGGCCTGGCCGACGACTTCAAACGCAGAGGCTGTTTTTAGGGCACTGCAATTATGTACTAGACAACTTGTGGCCCTTAGCACTTCCTGGCTGATTAAAATAGATTGTCTGAGCAGCACGTAGAGAGGGAAGGTCCAGGAACCTGAATGACTGGACTTTAGTTTTTCCATAAGAGAGCGACCTTTTTAGCAGAATACGTCGACAGAGAGCGCCGGACTCGGCATGTCATGGTGTTCCTCGGAAAAGCATAGCATTAGTCTGCATAATCTGACAGTGAATTATGGCCGTCTCTGGAAAGAGAGAGACGGACGAAAGGACATGTCAGTGAAGACGGAGGGATGTGAGAGAATAAGAGGAGCCATAGCCCAGTCAGTGAGGTGAGGGAGATGGGGGAGTGGGACTGGACGTTAAAGCCAGCGGGGAGAGAAGATGAATTTGGCCCATTACCACAGCAGCCTGCCTGGAGCTGTGCTTTATCATAGGCACTGCAGGAGGGGACAGAGTGTGTGTGTGTGTGTGTGTTTGTTCCAGTATACCAGATAATTTTTCTGTAGTGTATCACTGTGTGTGTGTGTGTGTGTGTGTGTTTGTGGTCCAGTGCATGCATGTGGTTGTGTGCGGGTGTGGTTGTTCTGGCAACATTATCAAAACATGCTGTGTGTGACAGACATTTTCTGTGTTGGTGGTTTCGGGTTTTGTCTGTTTTCCAGGAACTCGTGTCCTTTTTGAGGCCTCTGAAACCTAGCTGAAGTATCCAAAAGTGTAGGTTTCCTCTGCTTCGTTAGCCTATTGACACATACCATTTATTTCTGTGTGTTACTGTTGTCTTGTTTTTATAGAATTTCTGCCACTCAAACTCTCTCTTTAATTCTTTAGGGAAGACCTGCACTCTCTCGATCTGGCTGTTCAGTGCTAGTGAGGGTGAACCTGCCTTAGCATAGCGCTGGTGTGGATGAACCTGCCGTAGCATAGCGCTAGTGAGGGTGAACCTGCCTTAGTATAGCGCTAGTGAGGGTGAACCTGCCTTAGCATAGCGCTGGTGTGGGTGAACCTGCCTTAGCATAGCGCTAGTGAGGGTGAACCTGCCTTAGCATAGCGCTGGTGTCTGTGAACCTGCCTTAGTATAGCGCTAGTGAGGGTGAACCTGCCTTAGCATAGCGCTAGTGAGGGTGAACCTGCCTTAGCATAGCGCTAGTGAGGGTGAACCTGCCTTAGCATAGCGCTGGTGTCTGTGAACCTGCCTTAGCATAGCGCTAGTGAGGGTGAACCTGCCTTAGCATAGCGCTGGTGTGGGTGAACCTGCCTTAGCATAGCGCTAGTGAGGGTGAACCTGCCTTAGCATAGCGCTGGTGTCTGTGAACCTGCCTTAGTATAGCGCTAGTGAGGGTGAACCTGCCTTAGTATAGCGCTAGTGAGGGTGAACCTGCCTTAGCATAGCACTGGTATTATATCCCTTATCCTCTTAGCATCAGATAAATGGGCTGATGCCATCCCCACTCAATGGTAACACATATACCATGACATGACAACAGCAGAAGATCCAATATAATTCTGGCAACAACAGCGACTGTGGTTCTTTTAACTAATCCGTGACTGTGGAGTGGTAAACAAAGACAATTATTCATAACCGCTTCAGTACTTTGGATTCCACGGCGGAAATGAGAGTTGGTTAGTGAACCCTGAGATCTCTGTGTACTTAAGTTGTATTTACATATTAACATACAAGGTCAAATAGGCATATGTCACAACTGTCGGTCCCAGGTGCCTCTACAGGTGCCTGACAGAAAAGATATATAAACGGCAGTCTTTCTCTGTCTCCGTTCCTCCTGCTCCTCGGTCTCTCACTCCCCTCAGGCATGTTCGCAGACGGCACCCCACTCATCTGTCATAAAGGCAGACCAGCTCAAAGCCTGACGCCACAGGGACACCTCGACTAAAAGACGCCACGCTGCCCATCCATCAGTAGTCCTGTAAGGGCTTTGATACTGTGTTCAGGTCTGCGCAGAAATAGCAGTTTGAATTGGATCTGTGAGTTTGTGATGTAATGCCTTTGTTCCATTCACTGATGTTTCTTTAACGTCCTCTTATATACCAACCACACTTGTGAGGCACAAACACCCAGAGGCAATTTTTTTTTTTGCTTCAAAAGTTTTCTGATAAATGTGGTATTTGAACGTTCTTACTATCGAAGACCACAAGGGGCAACAGGGAGATACTTATTGAATCCGACGCCTTCAGGAGGGTCTATGTCAATCCTCTAAATATGTCATTTTCCATCATGATAGATAATGTTGGACAGAGGCAATGCATTTAATCAATTTATAACTTCCTTGAAATGCGTTGATTTTGATTTTTTTGTCTTTGTCAGTGGGCAAACGTACACAATCAGCAGCGCCTGGACGAGAGAACATTCCTATGATGTAATGATGACGTAGATGTTCATCACCATAACACCCTCCTATGTCATCATACATTTGGGGTCCTGGGACTGAATGCACCCCTATCCCCCCCCCCGGTCCTGGACTTCCTCAGAGATCACCCTCAGACGCTAGTAAACGGAGGCTTCACCCCAGTTAGGCGGCTGACACGTTTGTCTCGGACACTCACGTCTTCAAACAGTTCCCTAGCCGCCCTATCGAGAGCATCTTGACAGGCTGACGAGGTGCTTCAGTGGGGAAGTGTCATCGGCCAATTTCATCACCAGCGCCAAACTGCCAGCGTCTGAGATCTCTACACCAGGTGGTGTCAGAGGATGCAATAACAGTAGTAAATGACCCGAGCCATGGACCATGCTTTATCCAGACTGGCAGAACGTGTGGTAGCAATACTTCAGGTCTGTAAGCATCAGGACCTTACACCGCGTCGTCCCTGGGCTAAAACACGGTTAAACAAGGCTGGCGAAGCCTTTACGAATAAATATATATGCACGTTCCATCTTACGCACCCACACACAGACTCACTCGCCAACACGTGACGGTAACTCGCATACATTGACTTTGCATGCACTTACACGTGTGCACTGGTGTCTGCGGTTTTTCTAGAAGCTCTCGCCCGCAATTCCTAATAACCTGTCCACAATATTTGCGGACAGGGGAATTCTGAAGCCTGCACCCGTTTGTGAATGATGTAACGGGCAGTTTGAAAATGTATCTGAAAATCTGCAGTAACATACAGTTCCCTCCTTGATTGACAGTATAATAAGTATATTTGTCCTGTTATCTTAATCGTGAGTAAGTACTGGCTTAGCTCGTTAATCTTTAAAGAGAATAGGAAAAGCTTCTTGGATATATATTTTGCCATCCAAGTCTGATAGGATAATTGGTGACAACAAGAGATCACAAATTATGTTTGGGGCTGAAGAGAAAAATTAGCTTGTACCTTGGAAAAAAGATATGGTAAAAAATAATAATTGTTCGTTAGTGAGTTTTAGCGGGAAGGAAGTAACATTGTATTGAGATCAAGCGCTTCACACTGAGTGACAGAAAGGCATCTGCTGTCAGACCAAATCTAGCCTACATGAAAAGACTTCATATTGGCTCTCAGAAGTAACAGATCATTACAAAACATGTTTAGACTTATTGATAGAGATCTAAATGCAACCTGCCCACAACCCACCGGCACTCCACACAAAATATATTTAATGACCCACACACATACACACACACACTGTTTATTACCTGTCTAGTGCTACCCCCACCTAAATGTACACACACACACTCACACACACACACACTGTTTATTACCTGTTCTGGTGCTACCCCCACCTAAATGTACACACACACACACACTGTTTATTACCTGTTCTGGTGCTACCCTCACCTAAATGTACACAGACACACAGACGCACACACACAGACACACACACACACACACACAGACACACACACACACCCAGTACTGCTACTGTTCCTTATGTTTTCCATGTTCTTGATATTGAGGAAACCACAAGATATCAAACTATAACGCTTCATATGACATCAATGTGGCTGTTAAATCTCCCAAAGCATTTGAACCCAATTTAACGCACCCGACCAGCGCTTCAGCAGTGTCTGTGAAGCTACTAGAACATTCCGCGTGGCTACTGTTAGCGGTCAGCGGCGGTGCCGTCAGCTTCAGGGATATAATCAGGCTGGGCCGTTTGGGTTCCTGTAGCGTGACATGTTTAGAGACCCGGGTTCTGTCTGATAGGCGGCAGGGGCCATACTGGATCGGTGTGGTTGTATCGGTTCTGTTAGAGGCTGGCCTGGCCGGCAGCAGGAGAACACCATCAGCGGTGTGTGTGGACGTGTGTTAACGCTGCAGCCGGCTGGCAGGAGGCCTGTGACACCCAGAGCAGTGCCGTCTCACGCCTGGCTGACTGCATGATATAAGGGGGCGGAGTGGAGCGTGAGTGAGAACGATAACGTGTGTGTTCGCGCGTGTGTGCGTGTGTGTGTGTGTGTGTGGGGGGGCGTTGGGGGGGGAGGGCTCTCATCTGGGGATGGAAGCAGGTGTGTTAAAATATTCCCATTACATCGCTCCTTATGTAACGTTGAAATTCTCAAAGATGGACAGCTTACACTCGCAATCTGTCACATTAATATTTGCTTCGGAAACACAGATTTGCACACATTTCAACGCTTTTCAGGAAACACTGAAATGTCGGAATGCTTGCACACGCGTGTGTGTGTGTTTGTGTGTGTGTTTTCCTTCTATTTCAGGGGTTATTAGCTCGGCTGCATCAGGGCTCATTAAGGTATAATGAGGTGCTAATTTACACTAATTTCCTGTCAAACCAGGTGAGATTCTCCCCAGGAGAATATACAATCAATGGAAGAGGGAGAGTGAGAGACATGGTGAAGGGGTGGGAGGGAGTGAGAGAGTGAGAGACTGACTGGGTGAGAGAAAGGGAAAGAGAGAGAGAGAGCAGGAGGGAAGTGTACTCCAAGTGTGTTTTCCGTTTCAGAGCTGGCCCTCAGGTTATGATTGAGACTGAGCTGGATTGTGTGGGTCTGTATTGGTGCTTCCTTCTGAGAGCAAACAACCCAAGAGACAGGAACTGCAATGCTATGATCATTGGTCATCTGTCTATCCCTGCTGTTATTCACTCATACTAGCATACATATTTAATCATCCTGTCGCGAAACGCGTGCCACTCGGAGGTTTCGCTTTCCATCTCTTGCTGTGCACGCCTACTTAAAACACACTTTTCTACCTCGTGATTAAGCATCTGAAGTGTCAATGCTTATTAATGACTTCACTCGGTTTACTTCAGGTTATACGGCCTACTACAGCTGTAAAAACAATATTTTGGGATACATATTTTTAACTAATGTTATTAATGCGCAACAGTATTCCCTACAATATTCATGTGCTTGTTTTTTGTTTTGCTTGGCTCCGTCCGCCATTGCCATTTGATAATAGAATATTGTGTAACTTCTGTCGACTAATAGGAATTCAACATTAGTGCTTCTGTAGGCACCCAATACAATTTCTGCTAAAATAATGTTCCCACAGTGCGTCCTGGTTCCATCACTTCCATCCAAAAGGTAATGTGACTTAACGTGCCGGAAGACCGTCTTCAACTGTTCCAAGGTCCAGTTCTGTGAAATATGTGTAGCATCGTGGGCCACCCCGATAATTGTAAATTACTAGTATTGGGTTTATTGGAGGATCAACTTTACAAAAGAGGATTTATTAGAAATATACTATTTAATATTAATGTTATTATCTTAGGGCCCTTAAAGAATTATATGTTGAGTACTTTCTGCATATTTAAATATTTATGCCTGGTCTCAAAATACGACTTCATTTAACCCCCTGGGAGCCTTGGGTGGTTTTGCATCTTCTGTGAGAGATTTCTAGGTTAGTGAGATTTGTTTCACCCATAATTGGCCCAAAGGAGCAGAGAAATGGGGTTTGGGCGCTAAACAAACCTCTAGTATGCCAGATCGTTTATTGAATGTTGTGTGAGATCTGTAAATCTGATTTTGTTGCCTATTCGTGTTTCTTATTAGTTCGTTTTTATCTTTGTCAGCTAACTAACCTCTCAAAACACAATGGCTTCACGTCAAGACTTAAGTCTGTTATAAGGTCAGAACTGATCTTACGTGGAAATAAAAAGGAGGAAGCAAATGAAAACGATTTTATTCTAAACCAATCGGCTTCCGTGGGGATATTCTGTTGCACTGTGTTAGGTTGTTAGAGATCTGTGGCAAGCTGTCGCTATGTATTAAATATGTTTTCTGTCAAAAAAACGGTCTAAGTTTACTTTAACATTGGAGGAAGGGACGACCATCTAACATGTTAGACAGAGTTGTGTCTTAACCGTGTTTGATTGACAGGGATGTGTCCTAATTATGTTTGATTGACAGGGATGTGTCCTAACCGTGTTTGATTAACAGGGTTGTGTCCTATGCTTTTTTTTTTTGATGGTTTGATAATCTGTGAAGTCATGTAGCAACAGTTTAGATGTTTTGGGGAGTTTGTCCCTTCAATAGCTGCTCATGGTGTTAATATGTAGACTTCCTAGTTCCTCTAAGCTGCATTTTGTCTAGCGGCAGTGTTGTTGTCTGCAACTAAGACTGTCGCCGAAGCGAAGGCAGTTCTGTTGAGTTATTATGTGCGGTTATGCCAATACGGCAATAAAAGAGGTACCGTTTGACTGTTTATTTGTTGTCCTGGGTAAAATATGCTGCTCTATGAAACGTGTTTCATTCTCTTACCTTTCTGACGGTCTACTTGTGTGGGCGCAACCTTTCTTATCTTGTGTTCCCAACCCGGACAACTGCTGTGGAACATCTGAGGTAGGGTATTTGGAACCGCCAATCTGTATTTGGAACTGCCAATTTCTATCACTCAAAATTCCATGCTTCTCCATCTAAACCCTGGTACCTTTTCTCCGCCTCTTTCTCATCAACCGCTCACCCACTGACTTTATAAACAGGTTGACAATATCTGTATCTCATTCACACAGCTTTCTGGGCCCACTGGTCACTCAAACGCCAAACACGCTATAACTCCTTTTCGCTCACTGTTACCAGCTAGTGATGGCTGGCCACCCAACATTGTGTTCTTGACCATATCTCTACCTTCCTCCCTTCTCCAGGCCATCTCAGGAGACCTTTTCCCATTCAACGCCTTGCTTATCAATTCTTCTCTGAGCAGACCTCAAGGTTGCCAGATTAGCTTTCTCCCTGAAGAAACAAACACTTGACCCATCTGATGCCAAAATCTTCAGGCCAGTATCTCCTTTTCTTTCCCAAGACATTTAAGCACGCTGTCTCCAACCAATTCTTTTTTACCGCTCAAAAATATATCCTCTGCCCAAACCAGTCAGGATTCAAAATGGGCCAATTCACTTAGACAGTTCTCCTGCATGTAACTGAAGCTCTTTGCAATAACTAACTAACTTTTTCTGCTTAGTTCTCATCCAACTTGATCTATCCGCTTCCTATCTGTCAGGTCGCTTCTTGCATCCTACCGTTGGTGTTCCACAAAGCTTGGTTCTTGGCCCTCCTCTTTTCTCTATACTCTAAGTCGCTTGGTTCTGCGGTTTTCTCACATGGTCTCTCCTATCACTTCTATACAGATGACGCTCTGCTTTTTTCTCCTTCCCCCCCTTTCGGCAACCAGGTGACAACATGTATCTCTACTTGCCGGACTGACATCTCCACTTGGACTGAGATGCTCTACTTTTTTTGGTAAGGCTAATCCCCTCCAGGGCATGGCCATCATGGTTGACAACTGCACAGTGCCTTTCTCTCAGAGTGCAAACAACCTTGGCATGACCCTAGATGACATGCTGTCGTTCTCTGTTAACATCAAGGCAATGACTGGCTTTACCAGGTTCATTCTCCACAGCATTTGTGGAGTACAACCTTACCTCACACAGGAAGCAGTGCAGGTACATGTCCAGACACACACCACTGGGTAACAGCAATTCACTCTTGGTAGGGCCTCCAGTCTGAGCAACCAAACCTCAGCGAACCCCAAAATGCTGCGGCCGGCCTTGTGTTCAACCTGCCCTGATTATCACGTTTGTAAAAGCACTTTGTGACAACTTTGTTGTAAAAAGGGCTTTATAATAATACATTTGATTGATTGTCCTTCAGGCAATGACAAAACCATACCTTGTACCTCTTCCCAAGTTCAGTTCATTCGGCTACCTCTGATCTCAGGCCTGTCCCACCCCTTTGGGGCTGTTCCCAACGCAGTCAATACTCTTCTCCGTACTGGCAGCTAAATAATGTAAGCAGTTTCTCTTGGTGGCTAGGATAGCAGAGTCTCTTCAAATAATGTCTTTTCGTAGAGAATCTAAAGTAATTCATCCGCCACCATCACTGTTTCACTGTTGTTTTTATAAATACATTGCGTGGAACATTAACAAAGCATTAAATAGTTTTTCAAAATGAAATTATAATTGGAAAAAGTTATTTCAGAGTGAAAACGTCCGTGTTTTTTGACGACAGTAACCACAAAAATATAGCAGCCTTGTTGCATTTTCTTCTTCTCCTCGTGTAGGCTTTCTCTATCGTTCACTAGTCCATTTTTAAACCAAACTTTATCTCATCGAGCATACAGGGGCTCGAGGTTGGGAGTTTTTTGTGGAGTTATGTAGCGAGCGACAGCCTTGTTAACGTTCCCTTGCCTCCGGCCCGAGACTGCGTCACGGCTGTCAAAGTATGATCCGCAATGGCGTCTATACATCAGTTCACTTGCCCTCTGCATCATTCACACGCAATATAACGGATCGATCCCGCACTCTGTCTGCAAATCCGTTACAGGGACATATTTAATGCATTGAATGTTAATAAATGTCATTCAATTACAAAGCCTCGAACGCCAGACTGTGCGCATGAATATACATGAAGATTAGCGCACGCTATTCAGACCGCATGGCTGCAGGCCGACTCGACGGATTGTCTATTTTTGCCATTCCGTTTCAGCTGGGGAGAGAGCATGTTGGCGGACGTTTGCTTGGCGCTGTCGGTCAGCCTGTAATCCTTCACCTTATTTGAGAGCTTGCGGTTTACAGTCGCGTGTTCGGTGAGCTTTCTTTCATGGGTTCTTGTTGAATGTGAATTTATTCGTGGAGTTCGATTGCCACGTTTACATGTATAGTATTTTGGTCGTGTTTATGCCATGAGCTGTGTTTGGATACAGTGTTTAGAGAAAGTATCAGAGTCATTTTCTTTTAGAGATAAATTGTTTCTGAACACTTTTTAATGAATCCGGATAATGCCAAGATTAGGAAAACCACAAATTAAGCATGGATAATGAGAAATTAGAGAAAACAAGAAAATGTGAGAACAAGCAAGCTGCTACTACAACACACAATCATTCTAGCCTGTAGCACGAGTGGCTAGCATTTCTCAGGGGGGGGGCATGGTCTGTTTGTCTCTGTAACCTTGTAATTCACAATATTTGTTTCTGCATGTTAGCATCCTTCAATGATGTTCACTGATCGGCAGTGGTATGTACCTACCGCCATTTGTCCGAAACGGGACAAACTAAATGTGACCGGGTGTAGGGTCTCCAAAGTCTATCCTGTCTGGTCCGTACAGAAACCTGTGACCTATATTAACATTATCGCAGACTAGTCACGCCTCTTCATGGTAATGGTATTCCCTGATGGCACTGGCCTCTAGTAATGCACCCTGCCAAACCGCACACATTGTAAGGAACATGACAGGTTTAAGGTGTTGCCTTGCCCTCCAGATTCTCTAGATCTCAATCGGGTTGAGTGTCTGTGACCAACATGTCTGATCCACAGCAGCTCCAACTCGCAACTTACAGGACTTAATGGATCTACTGCTAATGTCTTGGTGCCAGATACCACAGGACACCTTTAGGGATCTGCTGCTAATGCCTTGGTGCCAGATACCACAGGACACGTTCAGGGATCTGCTGCTAATGTCTTAGTGCCAGATATCACTGGACACCTGGAGGGATATTGCAGAGTCAGATTTTCTGATTGGGCTCATCAGTGTAGGAGTGATTGTAATGTCGTGTTGTAATTCTGTTTGTTGAATCGTGTTTATTATATTATTAGGACTTCTGATCATGTTTAATGTGAACATTTCTATAATGGATTTATGGATACCTGCATGTATTTGTTTACTAACTTAAGTCCATTTCCCCTTTTATCTTCAAAAATCGTTTAGAGAGACAAAGATCATGAGACGCCTCGCAGATGCTATTTGAGGCGACGCACTGTTGCCAGGGACATAAAGAAATGAGAGAAAACAGTCATTATGGCAGGTTGTTGTATGCCTCTGTTTTTCTGGCTCGCCGCCCGTGTCAGAGGGGGTCAGAGCAAAAGAGCGAGCGACAAAACGAGAGAGAACCATAGATGTGGAAAGAGAGAACTGGAGCGAGCGACGCAGAGACAAAAGAGAGAGGGACGGTCAGAGTGTTCAGAGATGAGTGAGAGGAAGGGGAGAGGGAACGAGGGGAGAGGGAACGAGGGGAGGAGAGTGCTTCTCCACGATGTGATCAGATGCAGCACGAGTGTGAGGGGCCCCAGGGAGAGAGATGTCTGTGAGAGTTTGCTTCTGTGTCTCCCAGGGGCCCTCTGAGTGACTCAGGGGTAGCGATAAAGACCCCCCCGGCCCCCCCCTCCCACGGTGTGCCAAACTCCCTGCTCTCGCTCACCTCTCTTCAGGCAGACTGATGAGACACAATTATCACGTCAGACAGCGGGAATACGTGTCTTTTTGTCGGAACAGAACTCACCAGCGAAGGTCCTTCACGACGTAAACAAACACCGCTTTTACAGCTGGTCGATCCCATGTGACATAACAGCGTTGTGGCTCGATATTCTGATCCATTACTAACACAGCCGACAATCCAAAACATTTAAAATAATAAATATGTTAACAATGTAAATGACGTTTGACATTCTTGGAGTAGAAATGATTAACTGTGAAAGAAATTAGCTGTTTTGTTCGACCAATGATTGGCATTCAGGAAGTTTCGCAGAAATCAACAAAGCATGCATTTCTTTTCAGATAAGTGAGCAAATATAAGATTTCGGATGGTACCAACCAATGCAGCACATCTAAAATGTAATATCTTCTGCCTAGACAGCAAGCCATTGTTGAAAAATAGCTGATATTACATAATATATATATATATTTTTTTCTTTCTCATATCCAGGTGTTTGTTGCACAGAGACCAGCAGTAACATTACTTCAGTCTAACTAAAGTTATGAGCACAGTCATCAGATTAGAAATAGCATTGTGGAGATGTTGAGGCGCAGCGTAGATTGAGTTGCCACAACAGTTTCTGCAAAATCAGCTATGCTGTTTGTGTCTGAGGATGTCTGCTAGCTTTCAGCTATAGTTTACTAATTCAAGCGCCGTGATGCTACGATCAAGAGGCGGCTCATAATTAAATACGGAGTCATGTTAATGTTTTTTTTTTTACACAGTTAGATCAGCAATCGTGACGTGGCTTGCCGTCTTTGAGTGATCACATTAAAGCTGTATAGCTCAATTGTTGTGCCAGAATGGTTAGTCCGAAAGATTGCAGAAACAGCAGAGTCATAGTGTTTGAGATACTGTATGTCGAGTTTCTCTCTACTTGCGAGAGACTGTGAAGCAAATAGTAACCTTCTCTATGTTTTGTGTTCATGATAATGCTATCAAAGATTAGAAACTGTATTGCTTGATTGAGTATAGTGCGTATTTTGACATTCTACGCTGTGCAAGCTGGTTAATGGACAGTTTTAGGGCTTTCTGAGCAGGAGAGAAAAGGAATGTAATGTCAATAGTGGCATCTACGGCTCAGGTACTTGGGGAGTATGGATGGATGATTATGAAGGAAGTCCAGTATTCATGCATATGTCAATAATGCAAATATAACCCTTAAATGAACTGGCACCAAAGGAAAAGCAAACAGACGGAACAGTGAGCCGGGCACTATGGGGAAAAAACGTAACGACATAAAGAAGGTTTAGAAAACTATCCTCAACAAGGACTGACTGACGATGAAGTTATATATATATATATAAATACACACATCCACTGAAGGAAGAATATATTTGATCGCATGCTGATTCTGTACATTTGCCGACTGACAAAGATATGATCTTATTTCTATGATTATAATGGAATAATTGTTTGAACAGTGAGAGACAGAATAACGCATTTCCAGTTACAAATTGATGTGCATTTTACTCAGTGGAATCAGTATTTAACCCCTTTGCAAAACATGACTCAGTACTTGGTGGCAACCACAGAGGTCAGACACATACACACTGAAAATACCAGAAATAAACATTGCATAATTTGTAATTTTGTGTCAATATACACACACGACACACATTTCATTTGAAAAATATATAAACAGATATCAGATCTTGGTAAGCACTTACCGCAAGGCAACTTTATTCTTGTTCATTGCTATTTATTGCCGAATTTACATGATGATTAATTATGCGCGCAAAGTGCAGGTTCAGAAACACTCCACCTGGTGGCTCCTGGATATATACACTAATGATGCCGCTCAATTAGAGAAATACAGGTGCATATTCTAGCCTAGATACATGAACATGTTCTCCAGCCAGCGGTTCTGCTCACACCAATACCACAATGTTTTTATCGCCCTTTCCCCCAAAATGTATCTCAAACCCTCCAACATATTTTCTATATCAATTTGGATAACTGTTAGTATACCCATATCTGTAGCCATACGCCAGGTATCACAACCACCCGCCAGGTGTTCCCCTGTCTGAATGCCGCCGCAGCTTCCACTGTAAAACAGAACGTTTTCTTCACAGACAGTGAAGCAGACAGACTGCGTGTCTGTCATCCCAGAGACCTGGAGCATAACGTACTAAAAACGATCTCTTTGCCTCAGTATATTAGTAGTGCGACTTGAATTTGAGTGCTTTCGGTTGTGCATACGTAATTCTGAGTGTGTGTGCGTGTGCCCAAGCGTGAGTACGCATTCAGCCTGTTTACATATTGTTAATTCTGCCCGCAGGGGAGCTAATTTAACCGTCTTTGTAAAACTGAAAAGGAGAGTGCGGGGAGCAGGAGAGATGAAAGAATGAGGGGATAAGCAAGAAGGAATAAGCTAGATATATTTTTAACTGCCTACAAGCCAGGATAAGCTTGTTTTTTAGGACTTTGAGAAGTTAAAATGGACAGCGTGTATTTGAGCTAGGTGGCTTGTTGCTGTGGGACCATTAGAGTTTGCGACTGGAAGTCGGTTCCATTCTAAAATATAGAATATGGTCACAGTGCAAATGGGCCATGGTCAGAAAGAAACTGTCGGCAGTCTGGACATAATGACCGGGGGACACGTGTGTAGTTTAAAGCTGCTCTATAAGAACCACTCAGGCTACAACGGCTAGCAGCTCAAGGACACTTCCACATAGGAATATTTTTACTGTGCTTCCTCTAGAAAGAAAAGTGATAGTTTAATGAATGAAATTACGTGTCCGGTGGGATGTGCCAAAACTACAATCCATCATCAGTAGAGGAGGAGCTCTATAAGCGGTGTCCGTGGTAACAACATCGTCATTTAGTAACAGCACTCTGACGAAGACATGACAACAGGGAAGCCCTGTTGTATACACTAGCTTTGTTGTTAGACCTACTCGTTTACTTTAAGGGAACATATTTTTTCCAGATGCATTACTTGAGTTCTGTGCAGGTAAACCCATTAGTTCCCATTAGTTTACTGTGAGAGTGGTACTCCCTGATGGTCCTTCGGCAGGATCACAGCGGTCGCCAGTTGCCAGGGTACACTTAGCACGTTAGCGATTGCCGTAGTTTACATGTACCTGATGCTGTTGTTTCCTCTCTTCACCACCCTCAGGCCCTGTGTTAGCGAGCTGGGTCAAGAACCTGCGATGCTTTCTCAGTGCATAGATCCGTTCTATCCTTTTATATCGCGCGCGCAGACACGGGAGAGTTGGAGATTAGAGAGTGTATGAAGACTTCATGAGACTGCTTCGATTGTGCGGAAATTATACGTTAAAACGATGCATAGTGATTGTGTGAGTTTCGACTGGATTTAACCTGCAATGACAATACATCTGAGACGAGTGACAGGAGGTCGTTTCAACCGCGTTTCAGGATAATGTGGTTTTGTGTATCCAATCATAGACGTGGCCTGTGTATACATTATATGCATGTGCCGCCCCACAGATGAGATGTCCTCTGTGAAGGCTTGACAAAGACTCGGAGATGAATTATGAATGCGTTTCCCCCCGCTGGGGTGGTCATGAACGGGGATATTCTCTCTTCGATATTTCATCCACATTCATGCACGTGTGCGTTTACGCACAGCCAGGCTCATATGAGTTATTGTATTGGAATACTCTTTCTATATTACACGCAGATGAAGGTCACATCGATAGACAGGGCAATGTGACCAATAATTTCGCAGTGTTTATTCTTCTTCATTTGTATGCTGGCGTTTAAGACTGACACACGTTCTACATTTTAGTGTTCTGCATGACCTGGGATGAATAATGATAACACATAATTTTAATTATCTTTCCACGTTCTGTTAAGTTGACCACCTGTCAGCAGGTTGTTAATACATAACGACATGTTTCCCGTGCCTGTCTGAGGGGCAGCTATATCAACGACGAGCCAAGACACCTGGTTAGTCTAAGTGCTCTTGCAGATTGATCGTTTCAATATGAAACTGCTCACTCTTCTGTCTCTCGTTCGCCACTTCATCGAGGTGGCGAAACCCAGAGAAGAAAATACCGATACAAAAAACAATTTAGACCCATTCACTTTTCATGTGTCGTGTTATTGACTCAATTTATTTTTGACCACAGCAAAATAATCTACTTCAAAATAATGTCAAATTGAAAATGATTGTGGCAATGAATTGATTCAGACCTTTTGATCAGAAGTGCTACCGGTCGTTATTCTGAGGCTTCACCCCAGTCTGAGGTCCTGTGCTCTCTGGATCAAGTTGTATTCAATGACCTATGTTTATCGTTCCCTCTATCGTTCCCTCTATCGTTCCCTCTATCGTTCCCTCAGCCCCTCAGCTGCTGTCTCTCCGTAAGCTTGTATTAGCCAGGTGATGAGCGATCGTTTTTGGTGACTGATTTTTGTCATTCATAGTTAAACTTTGGTTACATCAGACCATATAATTGTTATTCTCATGGTTTCCAAATCTTCCAGGAGTCATTTCGTATGCCTTTTACTCGATGGTGGTATCCGTTTGATCATACTGCTACTAGAGGTGGTTTTCTATAGTGCTACATAGATGGTGTTCCCTCTGGCAGTCCCTTAGGCAGAAAAAAACTTTGAAGGTCTGTCAGAGGCCGTTGTGTTCGAGGTCACCTTGTTGTC
Organism: Dallia pectoralis; assembly: GCA_029465975.1. Taxonomy (NCBI): domain Eukaryota; kingdom Metazoa; phylum Chordata; class Actinopteri; order Esociformes; family Umbridae; genus Dallia; species Dallia pectoralis. The sequence continues at coordinate 5,412,742 of CM055756.1, forward strand.
CGGTTACTTAGTTCGGTTCCGGGCTCTAATAATAATCTTTGTTGTCCCAAATTTATTTCGTTTCACAATGATGGAACCCACTGCTGTGAACGTTCAAAGCTTTAGCAATTTTTGTATGACCTTTCCCGGCTCTGTGCTCAGAGGTCTACAGAGACTTCTTTTATTCATCGGCATGTTTTTTTTTTGCTCCGACGTGCACTAAATTGGATTTGCCTCAGGTGTACCCAAATGAAATTCCAACGACATCGCAAGGATGATCAAAGGGCAAAAGACGCATCTGTCTGAATACATATGGCCATGAGATATCTTATGTTCCACAAATCGGAAACAAATGTCTGATATGTGGTACAACAAGTGAAAACTGTTTGTAAATGTATTCTAAATGATTCCCATTACACAAAGAAACATATGGGGAACAATGCAACCCCTGTCTGTTTCCCTACGCCATGGGCTTTATGTTTATTTTTGAAATGTTGGTCTATAGCTCCAGGAATTTTATTTTTGCTTGTATTCTCTGTTGTGCAGAAATATTGAGTGGTTAAGGACGAGATGAACTAGCCAACCGAATGTGGAGCAAGTATAGAGTGGGTGATCCACACCTTTGCTCAATCTGGATCTTTAGTGCAAGATATTCTCATTCTCTAAAGGTCAGAGAACCGATACAACCGCTAGACTAGCTCAAACTTTTTTGAAACATGACAAATGATTAAATGCATTTTGATTATAATTGATTGGCACTCGTTATTTGAACTCACTAACCAATTGTAATCTGCAACTAAAAGCAGGCTCTTCCAGTCGAAACACTGGAAAAATACATTTTAATTTACATTTCCTGCATTACATTACATGCTGGTGGGCTGGGAATATTAAAAGGAAGAAACACTAAAGCGATATTATGGCCAAATACATATTCTTTGAGTAGAATTGTGACATATTGATGAAAACCAGTGAATAACATCACTGGGTAGATGTTGCCATAGTCAGATTAAAATAAAAGTGGATTTCTACTGCTGTGAATCTTTGACAATTTAGGGACGCATCTTAAATTCAACTCGTATTATTTGTATAAGTATAAAGGTGGCACTTAAAACTCAATGATATGTGAATTTGTTGATAATGGTTTAGTTAAAATGTATGTGGTTTTGTTATAGACAGTGTGGTTAAAAGTAATCACAGCATGTGTATTCATTAGAAACAGCGTTGTACAAAGACATAAAGCTAAATGTGGATTTGTTATTAACAATTTAGTAAGTCATTCAGGTATTTTGATATTTTTTTAAGGTTTTGCAAAAAGTATTAAAACCATGGAAGTCACATTTCCAGGTGAGGTGTGAAGAGGAAGGGCAGAGTCAATGTGGCAGCAAATGCTTTCTTTCTTTAACCAGGCTGCTTGGCAGTCCCGAATAAATCATAAACTGTACCAACAGGCACTTAACAAAACCAAAAACGAAGGTGTGTCGTAGCGCAGAGGCGGCTCTTCTCCAACGAAGGCACAATTGGTTACACATATTTCACACAATATGGACATGTAACATATAACAATTCCACACAAAGACACGCCCAAACAGAGGGAACTTATATACTGTAATAATCAGGGAAATGGACACCCAGTGTGCGTAATAACTGGACGAGACAATTATGTGTCATAGAGGGTGCAGTGAAGCTAGAAGACCGGAGAGAGCGACCGACGAAGCCTGCCTGCAGGTGGATTTGTTGTAGACAGTCACAAAGGTTTTTTGGTTTGTAGTGAATGGTAGGATTAAAGGTTATAAGTATGAGAATATGTAACTGTTATAGCATTTATGCCATATGGTCTGTTTCTGTTGTCATAACATTATCTGAAGCGTTTTTGACAACCTTCGAATTTCTCTAAGAAAGCCACATGTTACATGTTACCCAGTGATAATCCACATTATCCCCTAACCCCTTGTACTCCCCTAAATCCACATAATCCCCTAACTCCTTGTACTTCCCTAACTCCTTGTACTCCCCTAAATCCACATAATCTCCTAACTCCTTGTACTCCCCTAAATCCACATAATCCCCTAACCCCTTGTACTCCCCTAAATCCACATAATCCCCTAACTCCTTATACTCCCCTAAATCCACATAATCCCCTAACTCCTTATACTCCCCTAAATCCACATAATCCCCTAACTCCCCGTACTCCCCTAAATCAAACCTAATCCCCTAACTCCCCGTACTCCCCTAAATCAAACCTAATACCCTAACTCCCCATACTCCCTTAACCCCTTGTACTCCCCTAAATCCCCATAATCCACAATCTTTTAACTCATTGTACTCCCCTAAATCCACATAATCTCCTAACTCCTTGTACTCCCCTAAATCCACAAAATCCCCTAACTCCTTATACTCCCCTAACTCCTTGTACTCCCCGTACTCCCCTAAATCAAACCTAATCCCCTAACTCCTTGTACTCCCCTAAATCCACCTAATCCCCTGCCAGATGGTGTTCCCTCTGGCAGTCCCTTAGGCAGAAAAAAACTTTGAAGGTCTGTCAGAGTCCAATCATCCAGTATTTTCCTCTCCAATATTCCCAACGCCCTCTGCTATTCTTGCGTTTGGTCTTTTTTTTGCTAATGTTGATTTGTTGTATGTATATTATATAAAATAGAGACCTAGAGGGTACGAGACATTGACCCTGGACTGTACCAGTGGAGGTACAGTTATTCATGAACCTGGGGGTCCTGCCAGTGCACACAGCACAGATCCTTTCCGTCCAATCACAGCTCAAGTGTGGCAGTGGGAGGGAATGTTAGGCGGCCCATACTCAAAGGCGGTACCATTAGAGCCAATCGATCAGCGGTCCATGGTTCCCTCCAGTGATCATCTCCTCCCCTTCAGCCTGGTTGGAGACGGGGCAAACACACTGTCTCACAGTCAGGAAAACAAGCTTGGACAGGATCTTAAACCGCAATCACACCATCGGTCAATCTGCACCTGGAGTTTTACCCTGAGAAACTGAGTCCAAGTACGGCCGGATGATCAAGTGACACACAGAGGGACTGGAGCTGCCCCACACTTCAGACTGGATATTTCAGTTTGACTGGTGTCAGGAGCCTCTGTCGCCACTCACTCATTTCACACACACAGACACACACACACACACTATATTTTTCGGTCTTTGTCAAAGATCAATAATCTCATTCAAATGGTGGGTGTGGACACACATTCTTCCATAAGGTTGGCTGTGGAGAATCGTGTCGAGCCTAACTGTAGGGCTGACGGTGGGAAACGGTGCTCAGGCATGAATAATGTATAACGTGCAATATAATTAAAGAGCGTTTTGCAGGGAGAACCTCTGAAAGATGAATCCTTAAACAGTAAGGTTTTGTGTGGTAGAGATCCTTCACCATAACCGGCTGCGTATTGGTCATAACCGGGTGGATATTGGTCATAACCGGGTGGATATTGGTCATAACCGGGTGGATATTGGTCATAACCGGTTGGGTATTGGTCATAACCGGGTGGATATTGGTCATAACCGGGTGGATATTGGTCATAACCGGGTGGATATTGGTCATAACCGGCTGGGTATTGGTCATAACCGGGTGGATATTGGTGATAACCGGTTGGGTATTGGTCATAACCGGGTGGATATTGGTCATAACCGGGTGGATATTGGTCATAACCGGGTGGATATTGGTCATAACCGGGTGGATATTGGTCATAACCGGGTGGATATTGGTGATAACCGGTTGGGTATTGGTCATAACCGGGTGGATATTGGTCATAACCGGGTGGATATTGGTCATAACCGGGTGGATATTGGTCATAACCGGGTGGATATTGGTCATAACCGGGTGGATATTGGTCATAACCGGGTGGATATTGGTCATAACCGGTTGGGTATTGGTCATAACCGGGTGGATATTGGTCATAACCGGCTGGGTATTGGTCATAACCGGCTGGGTATTGGTCATAACCGGTTGGGTATTGGTCATAACCGGGTGGATATTGGTCATAACCGGTTGGGTATTGGTCATAACCGGGTGGATATTGGTCATAACCGGTTGGGTATTGGTCATAACCGGGTGGATATTGGTCATAACCGGCTGGGTATTGGTCATAACCGGTTGGGTATTGGTCATAACCGGCTGGGTATTGGTCATAACCGGCTGCGTATTGGTCATAACCGGCTGGGTATTGGTCATAACCGGGTGGGTATTGGTCATAACCGGGTGGGTATTGGTCATAACCGGGTGGATATTGGTCATAACCGGGTGGATATTGGTCATAACCGGGTGGATATTGGTCATAACCGGCTGCGTATTGGTCATAACCGGGTGGATATTGGTCATAACCGGGTGGGTATTGGTCATAACCGGGTGGGTATTGGTCATAACCGGCTGCGTATTGGTCATAACCGGCTGGGTATTGGTCATAACCGGCTGCGTATTGGTCATAACCGGCTGCGTATTGGTCATAACCGGCTGCGTATTGGTCATAACCGGCTGGGTATTGGTCATAACCGGGTGGATATTGGTCATAACCGGGTCGGTATTGGTCATAACCGGGTGGGTATTGGTCATAACCGGCTGCGTATTGGTCATAACCGGCTGCGTATTGGTCATAACCGGCTGCGTATTGGTCATAACCGGCTGCGTATTGGTCATAACCGGCTGCGTATTGGTCATAACCGGCTGGGTATTGGTCATAACCGGTTGGGTATTGGTCATAACCGGGTGGATATTGGTCATAACCGGCTGGGTATTGGTCATAACCGGGTGGATATTGGTCATAACCGGCAGGATATTGGTCATAACCGGGTGGATATTGGTCATAACCGGCTGGGTATTGGTCATAACCGGCTGCGTATTGGTCATAACCGGGTGGATATTGGTCATAACCGGCTGGGTATTGGTCGTAACCGGGTGGATATTGGTCATAACCGGTTGGGTATTGGTCATAACCGGCTGGGTATTGGTCATAACCGGTTGGGTATTGGTCATAACCGGCTGGGTATTGGTCATAACCGGGTGGATATTGGTCATAACCGGGTGGATATTGGTCATAACCGGGTGGATATTGGTCATAACCGGCTGGGTATTGGTCATAACCGGGTGGGTATTGGTCATAACCGGCAGGATATTGGTCATAACCGGGTGGATATTGGTCATAACCGGCTGGGTATTGGTCATAACCGGCTGCGTATTGGTCATAACCGGTTGGGTATTGGTCATAACCGGGTGGATATTGGTCATAACCGTCTGGGTATTGGTCGTAACCGGGTGGATATTGGTCATAACCGGTTGGGTATTGGTCATAACCGGGTGGATATTGGGTATTGGTTGGGTATTGGTCATAACCGGCTTTGGTATTGGTCATAACCGGCTGGGTATTGGTCATAACCGGGTGGGTATTGGTCATAACCTGGGTATTGGGCTGGGTATTGGTCATAACCGGGTGGATATTGGTCATAACCGGGTGGATATTGGTCATAACCGGGTGGGTATTGGTCATAACCGGGTGGGTATTGGTCATAACCGGGTGGATATTGGTCATAACCGGGTGGATATTGGTCATAACCGGGTGGGTATTGGTCATAACCGGGTGGGTATTGGTCATAACCGGGTGGGTATTGGTCATAACCGGCTGGGTATTGGTCATAACCGGCTGGGTATTGGTCATAACCGGCTGGGTATTGGTCATAACCAGGATATTGGCTGTGGATATTGGTCATAACCGGCTGGGTATTGGTCATAACCGGTTGGGTATTGGTCATAACCGGGTGGGTATTGGTCATAACCGGCTGGGTATTTGGTATTGGTCATAACCGGGTGGGTATTGGTCATAACCGGCTGGATATTGGTCATAACCGGGTGGATATTGGTCATATTGGTCATAACCGCTGGGTATTGGTCATAACCGGCTGGTATTGGTCATAACCGGCTGGGTATTGGTCATAACCGGCTGGGTATTGGTCATAACCGGCTGGGTATTGGTCATAACCGGGTGGATATTGGTCATAACCGGTTGGGTATTGGTCATAACCGGCTGGGTATTGGTCATAACCGGTTGGGTATTGGTCATAACCGGCTGGGTATTGGTCATAACCGGGTGGATATTGGTCATAACCGGGTGGGTATTGGTCATAACCGGCTGGGTATTGGTCATAACCGGCTGGGTATTGGTCATAACCGGGTGGATATTGGTCATAACCGGCGGGTATTGGTCATAACCGGCTGGGTATTGGTCATAACCGGCTGGGTATTGGTCATAACCGGCTGGGTATTGGTCATAACCGGGTGGATATTGGTCATAACCGGCTGGATATTGGTCATAACCGGGTGGTATTGGTCATAACCGGCTGGGTATTGGTCATAACCGGCTGCGTATTGGTCATAACCGGTTGGGTATTGGTCATAACCGGGTGGATATTGGTCATAACCGGCTGGGTATTGGTCATAACCGGGTGGATATTGGTCATAACCGGGTGGATATTGGTCATAACCGGTTGGGTATTGGTCATAACCGGGTGGATATTGGGTATTGGTCATAACCGCAGGGTATTGGTCATAACCGGCAGGGTATTGGTCATAACCGGCGTATTGGTCATAACCGGCTGGGTATTGGTCATAACCGGTTGGGTATTGGTCATAACCGGTGGGTATTGGTCATAACCGGGTGGATATTGGTCATAACCGGGTGGATATTGGTCATAACCAGGGTATTGGTCATATTGGTCATACCGGCTGCGTATTGGTCATAACCGGCTGGGTATTGGTCATAACCGGTTGGGTATTGGTCATAACCGGCTGGGTATTGGTCATAACCGGCTGGGTATTGGTCATAACCGGCTGGGTATTGGTCATAACCGGGTGGATATTGGTCATAACCGGTTGGGTATTGGTCATAACCGGCTGGGTATTGGTCATAACCGGTTGGGTATTGGTCATAACCGGCTGGGTATTGGTCATAACCGGTTGGGTATTGGTCATAACCGGCTGGGTATTGGTCATAACCGGGTGGATATTGGTCATAACCGGCTGGGTATTGGTCATAACCGGCTGGGTATTGGTCATAACCGGCTGGGTATTGGTCATAACCGGCTGGGTATTGGTCATAACCGGGTGGGTATTGGTCATAACCGGGCTGGGTATTGGTCATAACCGGGTGGGTATTGGTCATAACCGGCTGGGTATTGGTCATAACGGTGGATATTGGCTGGGTATTGGTCATAACCGGGTGGATATTGGTCATAACCGGCTGGGTATTGGTCATAACCGGCTGGGTATTGGTCATAACCGGCTGGGTATTGGTCATAACCGGCTGCGTATTGGTCATAACCGGCAGGGTATTGGTCATAACCGGCTGGGTATTGGTCATAACCGGGTGGATATTGGTCATAACCGGGTGGATATTGGCTGGGTATTGGTCATAACCAGGGTATTGGTCATAACCGGGTGGATATTGGATATTGGTCATAACGTATTGGGCTGGGTATTGGTCATAACCGGCTGGGTATTGGTCATAACCGGGTGGATATTGGTCATAACCGGCTGGGTATTGGTCATAACCGGGTGGATATTGGTCATAACCGGGTGGGTATTGGTCATAACCGGGTGGATATTGGTCATAACCGGCTGCGTATTGGTCATAACCGGCAGGATATTGGTCATAACCGGCTGGGTATTGGTCACAACCGGCTGCGTATTGGTCATAACCGGGTGGGTATTGGTCACAACCGGCTGGGTATTGGTCACAACCGGCTGCGTATTGGTCATAACCGGCAGGGTATTGGTCACAACCGGCTGCGTATTGGTCATAACCGGCAGGGTATTGGTCATAACCGGCTGCGTATTGGTCATAACCGGCTGCGTATTGGTCATAACCGGCTGCGTATTGGCCCATGAATGTTTGCCTGTTCTCCAACACCATCCTTCTACTCTATATGAAGTCTTATCTCGACAGTAAGAAAATCGTCAAGGAGACAGGAGAACGTATGCGCGCGGGAAGGAGCAGAGTATCGTGTGATGTAGAAATGTCTTGACTAGACAGACAAGTGAAAGCTTTTGTGTTCATCTGCCAATCTATATCTCTGTTGCACTTCTATTCTACTATAGATATAACACACAAGTACACTGGCAGTATTAGGATTTACATGTTTATTTATTTCTCTCTGTGTGTGTGTGAAAGGATGATGCTTTGGTGCATCATGTATCCGTCTCTGTATGTCTGACCGTTGCTTGTTCAGAGAGCCTGTTTGCGTGCTATTCGCCCTGGATTTTCAAATGCATCCATGCTGTTCTCTTATCTAATCAGCCAGCTCCGTTGGTCAGGAGGCCTGACACTGGGCCAATAAGGGGAGAGACGACGGAGAAGCAGAGTGAACGAGAGCGAGCGAGAGACGAACGTTCGTTCGAAGACTTTCCTTCGTACCGATGCTCTCTTGACCTTCAATCCCAACGAGCTGCGCTAACTAACTACTGTCGGGACCGATGGAAACAAACCAAGCGTGGTGAAATACTGCCAGGGTTCATTCCATTTCTCTTTTTCTGCCGTCGTAATTATTTCTCTTTCTTCCATTCAACCTCCCGGCGAAATAACAACGCAGCTATGCACGGCCCCATTTTTCTCTGTTCGCCTTTCTCCGTCTCCTCCCAGGACAGACGCTGATAGCTGACACGTATTGTTATTGTAACGGGGGGGTTTGTCCAGATGTCTGCGCGCATTGTACGGACGGCAACGAAGCAACACGACGTCGTTATTATGGAAGCTGCGTTTTCAGACGTTCGCTCGTTACCTTGGGAGACGGAGCGAAGTGATTGGCGCATTTCAACACGAGAGTAAATACACCTGTTTCACAAACAGGCTGATGTGCCGTGCGTCGCTGCAGTTTGTTTCATTTTTAGAGGCGCAACACACAGCCAAACGCCTCAGTGACACAGGCACCGTGACAAGCAACAAACACAAAGGAGACAAGAATAACACAGAGCTGTCAAAGTAACATAATATCACGCGTATGACGAGAACGCCAGTAGCTGCTAGTTTTCTCGTGTGTTGTTGGCTGAGCTACATGCTTTGGTGTTTCCGTCTACAACGTTTTCTTTTTAAAGTCTTGTGTCGGATAAATAAAACACACGTGGGCTTCAAGCGGTTATTTTCTGCCCAGCGCTACTGTACACTGATGGGCCAAAGCAATATAACCACTCACAAGTGAAGTGAATAGCGTTAATCATGTCTTAACAATGCCACGTGTCATGGTCTGGGTAGATTAGATGGTAAGTGTACAATCAGTTATGCAGGATTTAAAAACTGAGCGACTTCGACAAGGGACAAATTGTTATGGCCAGACGACTGGGTCAGAGCATCTGTGAAACGACAGGGCCCGTGATTTGCTCCCGGTCCGCTGTGGTTAGAACCCACTAACAGTGGTCCAAGGAGAGACAAACCACAAATCTGTGACAGGGTGTTGGAAGCCCAACGACGGCTATCCCGTCTGGTCTGAACGGACAGAAGGTTTAGATGTCTCACCCTGTTGTATATGGGGCGGCTTGGCACGATGTTCGCCGTTAGAAGCACACACAATGGGCAACACGCAAGTGTTGGAGTAGGACGTTGGAGCAGTGCAAGAAGGTTGTCTGGTTCAATGTCCGGTCAACTTGACATGTTCCACCTACCTAAACATTGTTCCAGACCAGGTCCACCACTTCATGACAATGGTTTTCCCGGATGGCAGTGGCCTTTTTCAGCACGATAATACGCCCTGTCAGATTGCACACATTAACGGGGAATGGTTTTCCAAGTTCACGGTTGGCCTCTAAGTTCTCCAGGGCTCTGTACCGGTATCTAGGACCTGGGAGGAGTTTTATTGAGAGTGTTTTAACGAACTGAGCCACGTGTTCCTATTTCTTGTGTCTGAACTAAAAAAAAATGCTATGAACTCATCGTTCGGTTGAAAGCTCAACTTCAGCGGAAAATAATTGACGTCCAGCACATCTTCCTACGTGACTCACAGTCGGAGATATTCAACCACAAACACAGAGCGATCCTGACCCTGTAGTCTGCCAATGTGCCGGTTGCTTCAGCTGCATGTTTCTGTCAGCACTAGCAGTATGATAAATGAAATTTCTCCACCAAGTGAAAGATGGGACTCACCCCAAACAAGCACATGCCCCCCCCCCAACAGCGCCACCTTCTGAAAACAGGATTCTGATGAAGGCCATTTAGAGGTGATACGTATTTCTTGGTACCTGGTAACTGCTTAAAAATGTTTGAATTTTGAAATGTTTCTTTAATTATGTCGGAAGTTTACATACATTTAGGTTGAAGTCGTTACTACTAATCTTTCTACCGCTCTAGTTTTGGCGCATTGATTAGGACATCTATTTTTGCCCATGACACAATAATTGTTTCCTAGAATTGTCTGCAGACAGACACAGTGACTTTTAATTTAAAACATCTCAATTTCATTGTGTCAGTCGTTCACATACACTAAGTTGACTGTGCTGTCGACAATTCCTGAAACTGCTTTCATGGCTTTAGATGCTACTGACAGACAACATTTCTGGCTATTGGAGCTGACCCATTGATGCATCCAAGCATTCAAACGCTCTTTTCTTGATATCCTGGGACAATCAAAAGAAATCTGCCATGACCTCAAAGGGAGCAATTTGCGAACCCACTTTCTTCTGTAAAGACAATAATAAGCGAGTATAAACACCTTTGGACCACACAGCCATCGTACCCCTCAGAAAGGAGGTTCTGTCTCATAGAGATAAAAGTACTTTGGTGCGAACAACGGCAAATAACTTTGTGAAGATGGTGAGGGAACAGGAAGTATGTCTATCCACAGTAAAACCAGTCTTGTATTGATTGTTTTCCAAATGGACAACAACCTCAACCACACTTCCAAAGTTGTGGCAAAACATCTGAAGGACCACAAAGTCAAGAGATTGGCGTGGTCGTCTGTCACGTTTTGACACGGCAGGAAGGCCGGGCATGTGAAATCCAACACCCTCTCTCCCTGGTTTGGCGCACGGACACTTGTTTCAATGTGTCATTGCCCTCACCTGTCTTCCTAATCACAATCCTATTTAAGTTCCTCCTCTCCCAGTGTGTGTCTTGTTCCGTGTTTTTTCGCTAAAGCTCCATTTTTGATTTAGTAAATGTCCTTCGTTCGCCCTGCGCTTGTGTGTCCGTCGCCACCATTCGTGACACCCTCACAAAGACCTGACCTCAATTCTATAGAAACGTTGTGGGCAGAACTGAAAAGGCCTGTGTAAGCAAACCTACAAACCTGAATCGCCGAAATGGCCTGTGTAAGCCAGTTCACCAGTTCTGTCAGGAGGAATGGCCCAAAACTCACCCAATATATTGTGGGGAGCTATTGTGTGAAGGCTACCTGAAACATTTGACCCAGGTTAAACATTTTAAAGGGAATGCTACAAATTTCTGATTTAGCGTATGTTAACCTCTGACCCGCAGGGGATGTGATGGAAGAAATACAATTAATCATTCTCTGCTATTCTCTCTACTACTGACATTTCACGTTCTTACAATAAAGTGGTGATCTATAACAGGGACTATTTACTAGGGTTAAATGGCAGGAATTGTGAAAAACTGGGTTTAAATGTATTTGGCTAAGATACGCATGTTAACTTCGGACTTAATTTGTAGATATCTCAGTGGCATTGTTGGTGCCACTACTGGCCCTCCTACATGAGATATCCCTATTTGGAGCAGCAGGTAGTGCTCTCTGCTGGGGAGACTGAGGGCGCTGGTTCGATTCCCCCAGCCGGACGCTACAATATATTTGTGTCCCCAAAACAGATACACTGGGTCTCATGACCTGGGAGAGTTGCAATGTGATAATGTGGTTTCTATCAAAAATAATGTTTCAGGTTAAGTCACATTATGTCACAGTATACCTCATAAGCATCTGTAAAGGTTTGGTTGTACTTTGTTGTGCTTAGAGCTGTGAGTCTGCAGAATATATTGACATATTTATTTTACAATAGAGGAAGTCCGTTGATGAGCGAGAGAGTGCCAGGTGCTCCTGTACTTAAGGAACAATGCAGGATAGAAAGCTTTGTGGCATGACATCTTCTGCTTCTGGCTCCAAGCTGCTCTTTGGGAGCTCTTAAATACCTCCACTGATGAGGTCTCGATAGAAGGCAGCTGTGTTGTGAGGTAGATCCTGCTGGATGCATCTAGAAGGTTCCGGAAGCTTCCAGCTTTGTTTGGGGGGTGATTGTACTGATGGCGTGTTATATTTTGTGGGATACAGCTGTTGCCTCAGGACTGTAACATTACTCCTAATGTAATTCTTTATGTAACTAATCAGTGACATAATATACTCTCCAATAAATGTGCTCAACACTGACAAGCAGTGAGCAAATACAAGCTACCGTGTCCTTCACGTAGTGATAAATGTCAATATCTGGTTCAGGTCCCAACAGTGCCTTGATTGTTTCTTTAAAACGCCATTATAATTTGTTCTTAAGTGCCATCTGTTCAGTACCTGATAAGACTTCACCTGAACGTTTATTATAATGCACCAAGAAAATACATTTACTTTTTTTTCTTGCGCTGTGAAAAAATCATGTGACGAACTCCTGCAATGTCACCACTGCATTCAACAACAACAAACTAGTAGCTATGTGTGTCAGATAAGAACACCTGGAGCTGCTGATGGCAGAGCTGTGGACGGCGTTGAATACTATATATTTATAAGTGTAAAACACACAGAGATTAACCAAACCATATGTTAGTATTGCATTACAAAAACGTACACTCTCGAAAAACCACGTTTTTCTTTCTCAATCAATCCCATTGAGTTCTGTCCCTAAAGGACAGGCCGGCAGTCAGTAGAGAGGGAGGAGAGAGAGTGTGCGGGAGATGGAGATCCACCCGAAGTTAGCATGTAATCACTTCTGTCTGTAGCATTGTAGTTATGTCCTAGGCTGCTGTGATCTCTTAGTTCAGTTGAACAGCTAATAATTGAGCGATAATGATGATTAGGCTGTAGGATGTGTAGTGACGACCACTACATGGAGGAGGAACGTAGGGTGTCCCGGGACTCTGACCAGTCAATTATTTCTGCCCTTCGGTGTCTCGTCTCGTCATCCACACTCTCCCGGGTGATTTGTCACACGGTTATTAACAAGCCTTCCCGGACAGCTCATCTGAAGCGATCGATGCTAGGCAAATGCACTGGGCGGCAGCGACCGGCAGGCCCGAGAAGACGCAGGGGTCAACAGGGGGGGTCATCAGGGGGGTCGACGGAGGTCATGGGTATGACAAGCGACTAATGGACTTGATGGGCTCAGGGATAAAGGAGACGCGCGGTGGATGTTAATTCCCCAGCGGAGGCAACTCCTCCTGACCCCTTAATTCCTCCTCTCTCGCCCATCCCGGGGAGCTCTCCAGCGGGTATCGATCCGGTTCTGCCGGCCCAAGTGTCGGTGTAGTGGAGACAGAACGGGGCATCGATCATCGCCTCTACTGGTGCGCTGCTGAGTCACATGCCGGTAGCTGCTCCCGGTCTCCACAGCCCCCCCCCCACGTACTCTATTCGCTGGATAAACCTAACCTTGGGCTGTAGAGACATCTGTCCAAATAACGACGGCCGTGCCAGATTTTTCTCATCGCCCCCCGTTTCTAGTCACGCCCCAGTAGTTCTGATAATTTAGAGTGTGTCCTATTACTTAGAGGTCTACAGCACGGATATTCCTGCAAAGGGAAATCCATGCCGCAGTGATTTAGATGTATGCAGACACGATTAGCAGTAGTTGAAAGCAGATACAGAACGAGGGTACAGTGGCCCTGAAATGTCACACAGTTCTCTGGTTTAGATTTTATATAAACACATTTTTTGTCAGGGTGTATATATATATAGAAATAATAGGTTCAATTGAATCTTCAGTTAAACTGACGTTTTTATATTTTTATATACTTTCTCACTTGGCACATCGGCCCTTAGTATCTGTGTCTCCCTCTTCCTGAACCACGTCTAAACTTTCCCAAGCATTAGTTCACCAAAACGTAATACGGTAGTAGAGAATAGTCTTTCACTGTAAAAAGGACCCATAAATGTGTTGTGTTATTAAAATTCTGTCAACACACAGTGCGTAAAAACGTGTGATATTAGATTGGTTCATCTGCAGTGTGTTTAGACTGTGTCTATAGGATTCACTATAACAGAGCAGCTGTACGAGTGTGGGTCTGGGGTTTCTGTCGTAGAGAGGAAATCTGTCCCTTGGTCCTCGTTTTTCTAACAACAGTTAATGTGTCAGAGCCTTATTAGACCCAGTATATCTGGGATCCGAGTCCGTTTTGTTCCGTTCGCCCGTAATATGTTGGTGAAGGTAGGAGAAAGCCTAAAGTCAAAAGAGGTCGAGAGAGGAGTGGACGCTATCACAGCTTCTTTCATTTAAAGACTGATTAAAAAGCAGTCTAAAGGCTGTGTGTGTGTTCACCAGCTGTGTGTGTGTTCACCAGCCAGCTTGAAATGCGTCCCCCCTGGAACCACCCAGTCATTAAGCCTGACCAAACCACAGGCATCGGAAGCTTTGTGGTACGATGTTTAGTGTGAGCGTTTTGACTGTGGTTAGGAGAACGGCACACTTTAAAAGGGACACGATATTTCCCATGGCGGCGCCGTCGAGAGGGAAACCTTGTTGAAGCCAAAACGTGTTTGGGCTGCTGCCTTCAAATTTGTTGTTTACAACAAACACCGATAACAAAAAATGTATGGAGGAAGTGATCTGTCGCTTATGTGTCTCTGGATGCATGTCTCTGCGCCGTGTGTTTGTCTGTGTTTGTCTCTGTGTGTGTGTCTCTGTGTCTCTTTCTCTCTGTGTCTCTCTCTCTCTGTGTGTCTCTCTCGCTCTCTCTCGCTCTCTCTCGCTCTCTCTCGCTCTCTCTCGCTCTCTCTCGCTCTCTCTCGCTCTCTCTCGCTCTCTCTCATAAATAACGAGTGACTGAATACAGAGTATTGTATAGTATGTTCTCATTAAATAATGAATAGAGAGTTTTGAATATGATGTTCTAAGGAAATATAACACAACTGAGTAACTTTTAGAGAGTCACCAATCAGATTAGGCTTGAGAAAGGGATATTAATGACCATTTCATCTGTCTAATTCGTGATTTTTTTACAACTCGTGTGTGTGTGTGTTTGAGTTTCACTTCCAAGTTTAAGCTTGCATCAAGTCGCTTTTGTGTGCTAATTTAAATGGCGTAGATAAGATGTGAGAGACACATCCTATAAGAAGGACCGTATATGAAACAGAAACACTACAGGTAATCCCATTCACATTACTTGGTGTTTTTACTCTTTTCTGTACACATTAATATCTTAAAGAGGATATCATAAAGAAATGCATTTTGGAAGGGCATATCTACAGGCCATTTGTATATTGTCCTGAACGAATTGCACTGATTGGCCCATAAGAGGCACTGTAATAAACAAGTCCCAGCCTCCTGGTTTAATGCACAGGCCTGCAAATGCTAGACTCTCTAGTTGGAAAAAAATATTTGCCTCAGGAATACATTATGTCCACCCTGCTGAAGTTTCCCAAAATGTTTAAACCGAAACCCGGTTCCTTTCTACGCTGCAGGAATATATAATTTATGTTTTCTTCCTGCTTTAATGTCGCCTCACAAAGATTTGTACTTTTCTTAGACGGTTCACAACCATTCAAAAGTTGTCAGTCACTTATAAATGTCCTTGTTCATGTCCTTGCTGGCCCTCTAGGCAAAGACTGGCCAATAAACAGAAAAGATTAAGATGGGGAAAAGAACACACACACTGGACAGAGGAAGAACTATGCCTAGAAGGTCAGCATCACAGAGTCGCCTCTTCACTGTTGACATTGAGACTGGTGTTTTGCCGGTGCTTTTTAATGAAGCTGCCAGTTGAGGACATGTCAGACGTTCGTTCTTTTCCTAACTAGACACTTTAATCTATTTGTCCTTTTGCTGAGTTGTGCATCAGGGCCTCTGACGCCTCTTTCTGTTCTGGTTTGAGACATATTGTACTGTTCTGTGAAGGGAGTAGTACACACCAATGTACGAGATCTTCAGTCTTGTGGGCGTTTTCTTGCATGGAAGAGCCTTTATTTCTCAGAACAAGAATATAATTATTTGTTTCATCACAAAGTACTTTGTTTCTGGCCATTTGGAGCCTATAATTGAATCCACAAACGACGATGTTCCAGATACTGAATTTGTCTAACGAAGGCCATTTTTATTGCTTTTTTTTTAATCAGAACAAAAGATTTCTAACATAATTGTGAATGAGTTTTCTAATCAGCAGTTATATTTAAATGATAACCGTGTATTAGCAAACACAATGTGCCATTGGAACACAGGAGGGATGGTTACTGATAAGTGACCTCTGTATGCCGATGCAGATGCACTATGCCATCGAAAATCAGCCATTTCCAGCTAAAATCTAAAATATATATATATTGTACTTATAAGTATATATTGCACTGATCAATGTTATGTGAAGAATAATATTAATTATTATTTATATATATATTATTTATTTTCCTTTTGTTGGATAATTGTGTACATTGTGTTGGGCATTTTGTTGCTGATATATCATTTTACAGTTGTCATAGTTCATAGTACGTCATGTTGAAATTAGATATCATATATATATATATATATATATATATATATTATACATATTATATTATACATATTATATTATACATATAGATACATATTATAAAAGCAATAACGGTTTGGTTAAGAATTCAATCGCGTCTCGTCTTTCCACCAAATAATAGGGAAGTGTCCATATTGCTATCGATAAAGACTCCTAACATTAAGCCAGCCTAATACAGTAATGCTATCAATATCAATAAAAGCTAACGGTCCCCATCCCGGGCGGTGACAAAGCTATCGAAGGCGGCTGAGTAAAAAGGTTGAGGCGTACAGTTTTGCTCAGCCTAGCTCGTTAATTTTCTAATTTAGTCAGGACAGTGAAGTGTGCAAACAAGAACAGAGGTGTCGTCTGCTAATGAGGGCAGTGTGTGAGCGCTGAGAGGGCAAAAGAGTCTGTTTGTTCGCTCCTCTGAATGGGATTGTGATATTTAAACGGGTGAAGCCGAATATGACTGGGTGGAGCATTAATGAGCTATTAAGGAATGTCTGTCAGCTCTGGTAACTGGTTAAGAGATTCATTTTTACCGGATGGAGAAAACAAACATCAACTCTGAATGTGTTTGTGTCATTGTACCATCATTTGGACAAACAAGCCCTGGACTGTACGAGTGGAGCTTTAATCTCTCGTCATTTCCCCAACACGTCTGTCATGTGTCTTCCTCTCACAAGGTTAACTGTAAAGAACCTCATGCTTTTTCCTATAAAATTAAGAGTTAAGAGTAAATCATTGTGATTTTAAAAGGATCAAGGATTTGTGTTGTATTTCAGTTATGAATTGTTAAATTAATTATTGTGTGTGTGTGTGTGTTATGGGTTCCTGACAACAAGGCCTTACTGCTGATGTCAATCATCTGCTTTCATCAAAGCTTCACTCTGTGTCTCTCCTGCCAGCAGAAGGTAAACAGCCCATAACAGCAGTGTTCGGATTCTCCCCTCATCCTGAGAGTGTTATTTCCATGTGTAAATATTTGTCTCCAAAAGCTTTACTTCACTAATCAGCTTTATGGCAACGGCACACAAGCAAACACGAGATATCAGTCTCGTTAATTTGCATAACGATGACTGTAATACCTCCTGCTCCAATCATGAGATCAACTGAAATCACCGCGCTGTGGTTTCTGATGTTCACCCACTGGCTGCTGTTTGCTCAATATCACGGTGCCCAGAAAGGTTTTTCACAGTCATATATTAAGGTTGGGTATTAGCTTTAAAAAATTACTAAAATGGAAATACGTTCTCCAACAGTTGATATAAATGTCTGAAATGTTGAAACGTGCTGTAAAGTAATGTAGACAATGAAGGATCTTACATGTATGTTTAAATTGCCGTGGTGATCGCATGATACATTTTTCAGACAATCTCATATGTTGCGGAAGAGGTGTTTGGGTTTTCTCCAGCTCTCTGCATTTCATGTCGTGTTTTTATTTGGGCCAGTGTGTCAATGTGGTGTAGATATTGTATGACACCTCACAATCTGTCCCAGCCAACACATTTTAATGCGTTAAACTAAAAAGGTTTCTAGCCTTCACACTGAGGGACGAACAATATTGTCAGATCTATTGTCACTTTATGTATGTACAGTATCTCACAAAAGTGCTTTTTTCACTTATGTACTCACTTGTGTTGCCAGCGGTTCAGACATTAATGGCTGTGTGTTCAGTTATTTGTTCAGTTTACTGTACTGTATGTGTGTGTGTACGTGTATGTGTATGTGTGTGTGTGTGTGTGTGTGTGTTACACACATACAATGTTCTCCTGTGGCAGTCATAATAGGTCATCTACAGTGCAGAAAGCCAATTCATAAGTACGAGTGGTTATTTGTACAGTGGGTAGGTGACAGTTTGAATGATAGTGTGATAGTGTGTTATCCTAATATGCATGTTACAAGTCCCTGCAAACATAATACAACGTTACTAAGCTTAGGTTTTACTTTCCGGTTTAGGCTTTGTTGGTTAGATTTAGGTTTGAGTGTTTTTGTATTACGGTTAGGATTAGGTTGAGATTAGGGTGTATGGAATTAGGATTTATTTGTACTTTGAAGCACATCTGACTTTTCCGTTCTTATTGCGTTGCTCATCCAAATATCCTGACTGTAAACCTTACTCGCCAGAGGGAACACATTCTCCCAACATACCCTTTCAGCCACCCTAACCCGGACGCTTCTGGTTAATCCTTATGTGTGACCCCTGGACTGACCGGCGTGCAGGAGTCGATCCCTAAATGACAATGCTGTGCGTTTCCCTTCGAGACAAAGTTCTAGTAATCTTTATTTTCACAATTAAGATGATTAGTATTTTAAAAACTAAAGAAGCACTAGATGTGTTGTTGGCGAGCTGCACTGGTACGCTCGTTGGAAACCATCAACACATTCTATGTAGTCCATGGATGATCTGTACGTCTTCTGGTTGCCTGCGTACACAGGAGACTTGGGAAACGTGAACGAAGAACTATGTGCTGGACAGGGCTTTTGCCATATACTTTTTTACATTTTAAACTTCCAAGTTTGTTTCTGGAATATTCTAGAATTACAGGCAATGTCACTGCTCCTATTTGTCGGGCAATTTATTTTAAACGTAACATAATTGATTATTGTTCAATTTGTTACGTCCTTGATGATGCATTTTCGTCAAGCTGTTCCAGTCTTTTGCTTTTTATGTTTTACCTTATAGGGTTTTTACATTTTGAAATGGGCATACCGTAACTGAGTGGCAGATGATTCATGCTCTCTAAGCTCACACTCTCTTACCAAAGGGCATGGCTAGTGCTCTGTTCATTTTTATACCAGAATAAAGCCATTTTTATTATCATGTCTGGTTGTCCTGGCCAAATGATCTGTCTGCGGTTCTGAAATATAGGCTATTATGCAAACAGCGGCTTAAACAAGCAATCAACATCTCGTTGTTAAAGTTCAAATCAAGCTGACAAACAGCAATTACATGTGCTTTTTCGCTTGTCTTTACCAAGGGGTCCAATAATTCTAGAGGACACTGTGTGGAGCACATCTGAGCTTGAAGAATAACATTGTCATCATTATGGTCATTGGCACAGAAGTATTGGCTTGGTTGCTCCAAGTCTTACATATGAAAATTCTCCACATGGTATGGCATTTGATACTTGTTGCTGTTTAAGACTTGGTGTGAACAACATACGAGAGAGCTTGGTGGAAGGTTGAGTCACTAGAGTTGAAGATGAAGAACCTTCTGTCGGGGTGATGACACCCAGGCATGTGAGAGACCGATGGGGTCTCTCTAAGCCAGGCCACCGCAAATGTTTCTGCTGCATCCAGTGGTACTTGTGACTGCCATCGATTTTAGGTGCTTGATATCTCTGCTGACAACTACAGCTCACCCAGAGACTGTGTAATAAACCATACAGGTTATTGCTTTCATCAATCTTGAAGTTACCGAGACTAGAATAAACTGTAACGAAATGTGACTTCAATGCATTATACAGCACAAACAGTCAGGAAAGTAATAGAATCGTTTTTATATGGATTGCGTTGGAACCAGAGGCGATGTTGAGACGGTCAGTGTTTTCGCGCACAGTCGATGCGTTCAATCCGTTGCGGTTTCTACTGCTCACAGTCTTTTCTTGAAGCGTGAAGGTACATTTGTTTTCCATTACATTATATGCTCTGTGTGTTTGAGACAGAGAAAGCCAGAAAAAGTCAGACGGAGGGAGTGTGTGTCGAAGAGAGCTTGTGTGTGTCTGTGTTTGTGTGTGTGTGTGTCTGTGTGTAACAGAAATCATTAATGTCTTCGTTTCTTAACCGATGAACTGTACTGACCCCAGACTCACGGGCATTTTCCTTGACCTTTGACCTCAGTATGTCATTTCCAGAAGTCAGGCAGCTAGCGAACCGGCCATAGAGCAAAGTGACATCTTCTGGGAGAAGTCTCTGATTGGCTCAACCCGGCCCGCATTCGCACTAAAAGACGACGTTTCTCTGAACCTCGCCGAGTAGAAACATTATGCCTGCAGACAGCCCTCTCAGATGAATCGAGCCGTCCATATCCCGAACAACCCCTAATGGCGCACTAGCTCCCGCAAAAATAGTGTGCTGAAAAGCTAACATGGTGCCATTTTGGAGCAAATCATGTCACATCAAACTATAGTTACTTACGGTGTTAGATTAGTATCAAATGTCGCCAGATTACACATTAGCAAGTGAGCAGGGAACTCAACTCGCCGGCGAAGATCCAACGCCCCCGTGCATAAATATCACTTGGCAGGAACGGCTCGTTTTGAAAACGAAAAATATATTCTAGAAATGGCAAGTCGGACATTGCACAAGTTGAAAAGTCTTGCCCCGACACAGAATAAGTTTCGGATGTTTCTAATTCCGTTGTAAAATCCATCTAAAATATTCAACGATTTCTCGTCCGTCTTGATATCTGTGACCTCGCTGGCTTTAAGTGTCGATTTGCACTGCCACTATTGATTTTACATGAGCTCAGTCATTCCCCGATGCCAACAGTAGTTTACACATGTGCAGCCCTGGCTCTCAGACTCTGAGTTCTCCGCCTGCTCATGTCGAATCTCCGCCGGCACAAAAGCCATTCTGTTCATGTTTAAAACCAGGAAATAACCAGACTCCATACATTCATCCCTTCACTGTTGTCCTCCCAGTTGAAATTGTGAAATGACGCAGCATAAGCAGGGGTTAGACTAGGCAGAGGTGATAGACGGTCATTATGTAAAGTTGCTCTGGACAAAAGCATATGTGAAGACTTTCTGCTTTCTTTTTCTGTCCCATCGTCCTCCTCTGGTTCTTTAGTTTATTCGTTTATTCGTCTAATCTGGGTAATAAACACCTTCAGGCTCAGTTTCCACACTTGCCCTTGTGTTTTTGTCCCTTGACATGCTACAATGTGTGCTGTATATATAATGTGTCTGTGTGCTACATGTTCTGATACCATTATTTGATTTGGTGGATATAATGACACAAGTGCAGTGCAATGTTTGGACTAATATACTTTTATATCTGTATTTTTACTGTATGCATAAGTTATTATTTCTCTATGGAGATTTATGTAAAGTCATAAATATAGGATATAGCTTTTTTATTTTTGCCAACATTCATCTATACCTTTCATGAAATGGTGTAAAAATAGGTTGATGTGTTGATCTCTGGATTTCTCGGGTGCAACACATCACTAATTACTGTCAGTCTTCCATTGTAATTGTTAACATTTTACCTGAGAAATTAACTAACAATAAATATGCCCTATTGTGCTTAAGCTAAACCATCCCGAAGAAGCGATTGTAGATGCAGAGAACGTAATCATACATCGTCTGTCAAAACATCAGACACCCACAGGCAGTTATCTAGGTCTTACGGATGAAATAATATGGAGTGCAGAAGCAATGCACATACTTTCAAAATAAATAGGTTTTCACTCCCTGTTATTTACAATTTTAAACTGTGGGGAAGTGGAAAATAATCAAAATGCTTTTTTTTGCCCCTGTGGAAACTAACTCAACGTCAGTTTTAAAGAGCTTTAATGTTACCATTTCCTACACACGAATGTTGGTGTTGTGCCTGTAGTTTAAACGGCAGACGTCTTCACCAGAAAATTTAACGCACTCCCTGGGAGATGTGTTTACACCCTGGTAGATGTGAAATGTAGGTATTTTAATACTGATACGTGACCTTTAGGGGGCGATGCACTGTTATGAGGACTGCTCCAGGGTGTGCTGTGACTAGTATGACAATATTTAACAAAATGTATAAATTTGAAGATGGTTGAGTTTTGAACTCAAAAGTCAAAATTAGAAGAAGCAGCCGCAAGCAGTAAAAAGAGAATGTCAACTCTATTATCAAAGTTACAGACTTTCACCATTGAGTAGCAAAGTAACTAATCTCCAACAATATTTCACTTTTTGGAAGGCCAGCTACATCAATAACTTACCATATTTTGAGGGTGGATTACATTTCAAGACTTATTGTTCATGACAAATATGAAATCTCTCCCGCTCATCTACTGGGCCACCCCGACCACCAGAACTAAGGGCTCCTTCACCCTAGACATCAAGCTTACAATGAAATAAGTAGCCCTGGATTACTGTACAGACTTGAAACTGGGAAGAAAGAGAGAATAGTTACTTTTACTTTACCCTGACCCCCCCCACACACACACACACACACACATACGCTCTCACACACACACACACACACACACACATACGCTCTCACACACACAGAACAAGCATCCTATGGTCATCAATGTTTTCATCATATTTTTCCCACAAGCCGACATGATACAGCAGGCAGGTGGTGACATTTTAAGGAATATATCTCTACCAACACAGGGATACAGAGGTGGAGCGTGAGTGTGTGTCAGGTGTTGGAATGAGCAGCTGCCTGCTGGGGAGAGTTTTGGTTGAGATGTTTTGCACAGTTTGTCTTGAAAAGGACGACGAAGAACTGCGAAAGCAGGATCCCGCTGTGCATTAACAAATGGGTAAAGCGAAAAATACTAAAACCAGGAAATGGCTACTAAGTGAACGCTGGGGCTGGCTGACGAACTCTATTGGACAGTGACTGTGCAGTCACTTAGTCGGAGTGGTGTGTGGCTGACAGTGACCAGTTGGTGGCTGAATAAATAACAGTACGAACCGGCCTGCTGTGGCCACTGTGCTGTTAGGAATGTAGCCAGGACAGGAGAGATGGAGAGGAGGTATATGTGGAGTGAAAGACACAAGAGGCAGAGAGAACAGATAGAGTTAATGGTGAAGGTCTGGGCCTGAGCTCTGAGTGGTTGTGTCTGCAGTGTTTAATGAATATGTCCCGGGCAAAGATGGCTGTTTGCTTTCAGCCCGTGGAGACGGAGGGAAGTTGAAATTTGTGTTTTAGCGTTGTCGCATGAGTCAGGGGTCTTCCTCTAAAATCACTGTCACGAAATGGGGTGTACAGAGTTTTATGTGTGTACTGTGTGCGCAGTATTTGCTAGGGGGTGATAGTAGGGGTGTGCGATATGACGATATTTAATCGTGGACGATTAAAATGTCTCCACGATTCACTTTTTCGGAAATATCGTAGAATCGCGCTCCAGTGCACGTTCAATTAGATGCAGATCTATGGCGTTTTTTCAGCTACGTATCAACATGCAATGCGCGGTGCGCTAGATGTCAGCGTGTTAACACTAGAAGCGCCAACAGCCCATGCCCGCGGGCGTTGCAGTTAGTAATTAAAATAAATATATAATGTTGAAACGCTACAGCCTCGTTCTTCCATGACTTTTCCTAAATACGTGCATTTTACCTTGTCCCGTTTTCAGAAACTGGATGCGTTTTGGTCTGATCTCGTTTTGGTCCGATCTATATTGGACACCGTTTTGGTCTGGTCTATATGAAACTGGATCCGTTTTGGTCTGGTCTATATAAAACTGGATGCGTTTTGGTCTGGTCTACATGAAACTTGACGCGTTTTGGTCTGGTCTACATGAAACTTGACGCGTTTTGGTCCGATCTATATGAAACTGGATATATGTAACCGATTAATTTGCTGCGGTCTCAAGTGCACTCATAACATCACTAATGAACACTCTGCGCAGTGCAACCGGTTAGTATGCGTGTCCTGCTCAGGCAGACAAAAGCTGCGAGATATACATAGATAATAGATTGATTGGCTTGGTTGAATTTGAATGAACTAGAAAAAGAGGTAGGCCTACGTTTATAAAGAAATATATGTTTTACTAAATAAACAGAACGAAAATATAAAACGAAATTGATTAATGTATCTACCGGGTAACAGCAGAATATACCCGACCGTGACCAATATACAAACCGTGTTGTAAAATACGTGTTTCATTGTCTATAGTGCCTTAGTTACTGGGCTGTAATTACTATAATACATTTTACAAATGTAAATGATCAAATTATACACTGTAGCCTAATGTTTTTATTTCAACAGTCTGTGTTGCAATATATACGGCCAATCATGCGCAAATCATTTGATTGCGCGTCGCTTGTGATCTAAAATGTTTTAGCATTTATTACATCAAAATAGGACATACAGTTTGATTGATTTTAATTTATTCGATCTTTAGAAATTTAAATATCATAGCCTGTGCATTTTAAAATCATGGTTTTAATTTTGTATTGTATGGCTACATAAGACAATAAATAGGCTACATACTATTTTAGTAAAATGTTTTACTGCATAATTCACAATTCATTTAATTCAGGATGATAACACAGTAGATCATCTGATGCTGTAGATGGATGGCAGGTTACACAGTGAATGGATGGTGAAGCTGCGGATGAGAATGAAGGTGCTTCTTTGCACCATTGCACTTCCTTTAAATATACACGTGATTAAAATATGCTACTTTAATTTTTTTTTCCCTTTTATGTTTTGTTACCTTGTAACGCTATATTCTTTAAATGGAGATATAATTTGCTTGTATTGCAGCTCAGTAATTAGCAAAATAGTCTTAAAAAGCAACATGAAAAAGAATCGTGATAAAATCGTGAATCGTGATTTTTCCTGAAAGAATCGTGATATGATATTTTTCCCATATCGCCCACCCCTAGGTGATAGTGATGATATTTTGGGTGTGTGTGTGTGTGTGTGCAGACAGTTCAAGCGTTGAGCAGTCTGATGGTTTATAGACAGGGTTTGGGAGGAACGTATTACAACGGATCATTGTAATCTCTCACGTTACATGCAAAAATATTGAAATCGGATTACAGATACTTTTGATAAACTATATAATTACTACTTGGAATAATTTTTTATAAAAAATTAATGTCTGCAAAAGAATTGTGACTTGTTGCATGTTTGATTTGATATTTTATTGAAGATAATTTTCTCCATGCTTTGACTTAACAGAGTGGGGAGGATCCTTGATGGAGGTTTCTATAAGGTACTGTGTTGGATAGATGTCCTGGTTGGGTAGCGGCTCAGAACCAAAATGTTTATCTAAACATATCTCCATCTCTGATCTTAAACCCTTCATCTCCCCGGTGATGAGCTGGGCTCTCTGTACCACTAACTGGAGGGCCTTGAATTTTCTGAGAAGTTTCCTTAACACGCCTTGATTCACCTGGTCAAACTGATCTCCAGCTACAGTAATAGTATTTGGACAGGAACCTGTAAGAAATCAGATGATGTTGAAATATACCAGTCTGGACGTCGGTGCGTGTCAGAGGATTCATATCTATCCACTGTTGGCTGTGTATTGTAAGCAAATAATGTTAGCCAGCCAGAAACGTTGTCCTGTCACCAAAACCTTACAGTAGGTTGTGTACCTTTTACTCTGTAACAAAAATACAGTAGCTAGCTAATAATCTAAAAATGATGTTTATTTCAACACTTTATAATCATGATTCTTTACTGGAAAGCAACCTATACAGTCATTGGCAAATGGATCACTTGAGTTGACAGGAATTGATATTTCCAATTGTCATCGTAACTGCGAAAAAGATCTGTTACCAATGCAATTAGATCAGTAATAAGTGATGTAGAGTCACATCCATGATCGGCCATCTCTATGCCACGGTTTTCCCCACATCCATGGTCGGCCATCTCTATGCCACGGTTTTCCCACATCCATGTTCGGCCATCTCTATGCCACGGTTTTTCCACATCCGTGTTCGGCCATCTCTATGCCACGGTTTTCCCACATCCATGTTCGGCCATCTCTATGCCACGGTTTTTCCACATCCGTGTTCGGCCATCTCTATGCCACGGTTTTCCCACATCCGTGGTCGGCCATCTCTATGCCACGGTTTTCCCACATCCATGGTAGGCCATCTCTATGCCACGGTTTTCCCCACATCCATGATAGGCCATCTCTATGCCACGGTTTTCCCACATCCATGGTCGGCCATCTCTATGCCACGGTTTTCCCACATCCATGGTCGGCCATCTCTATGCCACGGTTTTCCCACATCCATGGTCGGCCATCTCTATGCCACGGTTTTCCCACATCCATGGTCGGCCATCTCTATGCCACGGTTTTCCCACATCCATGGTCGGCCATCTCAATGCCACGGTTTTCCCACATCCATGGTCGGCCATCTCAATGCCACGGTTTTCCCACATCCATGGTCGGCCATCTCTATGCCACGGTTTTCCCACATCCGTGTTCGGCCATCTCTATGCCACGGTTTTCCCACATCCGTGGTCGGCCATCTCTATGCCACGGTTTTCCCACATCCGTGGTCGGCCATCTCTATGCCACGGTTTTCCCACATCCGTGGTCGGCCATCTCTATGCCACGGTTTTCCCACATCCATGGTAGGCCATCTCTATGCCACGGTTTTCCCCACATCCATGATAGGCCATCTCTATGCCACGGTTTTCCCACATCCATGGTCGGCCATCTCTATGCCACGGTTTTCCCACATCCATGGTCGGCCATCTCTATGCCACGGTTTTCCCACATCCATGGTCGGCCATCTCTATGCCACGGTTTTCCCACGTCCATGGTCGGCCATCTCTATGCCACGGTTTTCCCCACATCCATGGTCGGCCATCTCAATGCCACGGTTTTCCCACATCCATGGTCGGCCATCTCAATGCCACGGTTTTCCCACATCCATGGTCGGCCATCTCTATTCCACGGTTTTCCCACATCCATGGTCGGCCATCTCTATGCCACGGTTTTCCCACATCCATGGTCGGCCATATATGCCACGATTTTCCCACATCCATGGTCGGCCATCTCTATGCCACGGTTTTCCCACATCCATGGTCGGCCATCTCTATCCCACGGTTTTCCCACATCCATGGTCGGCCATCTCTATGCCACGGTTTTCCCACATCCATGGTCGGCCATCTCTATGCCACGGTTTTTCCACATCCATGGTCGGCCATCTCTATGCCACGGTTTTCCCACATCCATGGTCGGCCATCTCTATGCCACGGTTTTCCCACATCCATGGTCGGCCATCTCTATGCCACGGTTTTCCCCACATCCATGGTCGGCCATCTCTATGCCACGGTTTTCCCACATCCATGGTCGGCCATCTCTATGCCACGGTTTTCCCACATCCATGGTCGGCCATCTCTATGCCACGATTTTCCCACATCCATTGTCGGCCATCTCTATGCCACGATTTTCCCACATCCATTGTCGGCCATCTCTATCCCACGGTTTTCCCAGATCCATGGTCGGCCATCTCTATGCCACGGTTTTCCCACATCCATGGTCGGCCATCTCTATGCCACGGTTTTCCCACATCCATGGTCGGCCATCTCTATGCCACGGTTTTCCCCACATCCATGGTCGGCCATCTCTATGCCACGGTTTCAGCCTGTCAGTCGTCAAACCCCCTGGATTATAATTGGAAGTAAGTATTCCGTCTCAGCCGTTTTTTAGCACGTTCCTCCCCTTCACACGTTATTGAACTCTCTCTTTAGCTCCATCTGTCTCTCTATGCCCCTCTCTCCCCTGACTGATTTAAAAGAGATCGTACCTGTTTGTTAAGTTAATACATCAGCCGCTAAAGGAGCCATCTGGAGAGGCCTGTTTGTTACTGAGAGACCAGAAACAAACAGCAAAAGCATCAGTGTGACTGATGAGTGATCTAGGCAATCGGACATGCCCGTCAATATGCAATCTCGTGATCGACACACACTCACACACACACACACACACACACACACACACACACACATCATGTTTTAATAACTTTGTGTCTCAATATTTCTCCATTCAAATCTGTAATGGTTAAGTGAGGTGTGTAGAAAGGATGAAGCCAGGTGAACGGCCGGTAGCGGTTGAGGTGGTTTTATTCACACCTAAAGCAAGCAGGCTAAACTTAGGTACTCACAAGTACACTTTTTACCAGAATAACAAAATGAGCGTCACATCGGTGACAGCGCGTATCTGTCGAAATGACAGCATGGTATAATAGAAGAACAACGTTCTTTAAAGTGATATTTGCACTCACAAATGTCCAACACGTAACAATTCCAGACAAAGACATGACCAAACACAGGGACATGTATACACCTACTAATGAGGGGATGGACACCAGGTGTGTGTAATGATGAGAAAAGACAATGTGCGCCGAAGCTTGCCTGTAGATGGCGGTAGCATGGCTTGGGAAGGAATCAAATTATCCAAACCATTAACCCCAATCCAAACCTTAGCCTAACTTAAAACTTACCCATAAGTTAAACACTAACCCTAACTTGCTCCTATCTTTTTTATCGTCTTACCTGGTCTAAATGGGGTAACCTAAATATGCTGAATATATATATATATATATATACACGTATTACACTTATTGTAACTTTAGCCAGAACTATCATTTTTTCCCTGTGGGGACAAAAAACACGTATCACAGGGTAGGTTTTCCTTGTCTTACGATACTCATGGGTACTATCAGTTCATAGTTATTTAAACATTTACACACGTCCACACACATTCATTTGAAAGCAGCTTTGGACTTGAATGCAAAATAGCACAGAATTGCCTACAGAAACGACATTTGTTCACACATAAACACACACACACACACACATACACACACACACAGACACACACTCACAAATGTGTTCCTAAGCCATTAATAAACATGAACCTTCTATATTCTCCCTGCCGGTGTGATATATCAATAAGCAATAAGATATATATCTACTTTGTGCCACTAAAGTTGATTTGCTGCAGTCTTAATAACAATGGTTTGCTCCTGCCGGCGTCTCTGTGTAAAATACCCTGTGCTGTTGGGACGGGTGGACAGTATATTTGGGCAATTCACTCGGCTCTTGGTAGAAGTCCTCCATGTGTCACCCTTTGGGCGTGTCAGCAACCAACGCTGTAACAAATGTGATTTAGTTCACGCTTAGGTCGGAGACGATACACAATCAGCAGGGAGAAGTCAGGCAGTCGAAGGTACGTCTTCATTTTAACGGATAAGAGCTTGGTCAGGTTTGGACCCAACCACGCGGGGATATGTTTCTGAGGACGACATGTTAATGGTACATTGTTTTTTTGACATTTGGTTTCTTTTCAGATTTAAGCCTAGGTGGGTTTTTTTGTGATATCACAGCTTGTTGAGATTTGTGCAGCTCAGCTCCTGAACCACTTACCCAGAGCATTGGGAACCATCAGCAATTCATCATTAATCCTGACACCTTTTTTCACAGATGTGTGAATTAAGACGCCGTCTCTGGTAGCAGGATTTCCTGTGAGGCCTCCGCTAACAATCTTTTTTGCTGTCCCCATGCCATCACACACACTCTCACACACATCCTCACACACACTCACTCATCCTCTTTTTCTTCCCCTGTCTTCCCTGGCAGACATTTGTGGGGGTTTCTAGGTTTTGGTTGCTCCTCTAAATGATCTCTATTTTCTCCTCCCTCCCAGCTCCAGCCACCTGTATCCCTGCCTCAGATCACAATAATACTCCTATTCCCAGAGTGTGCAGTTCATCAAGTATCTGTTTCCAGGTCTTGTTTCTGACAGAAAACAAATGCCGTCAGGAACACGCCTCATCCAGTTTGACATTGAGTTTTCCCTCACCTTGCTAGATTTATTTTCTGTCAAACAATATATTATGTCCCTGTAGTAATTCGTTCGTCATTAGTACTTAGCGGTTAACATAGGTGTCAGGTAATTTACATAATTTAAATAAGGACGTTGGTTCAATTAGTTCGATATCAATAGAGTCTGTTTTTTTTTGGTGAGCTCCATATCTTATTAGAGATACCGTGGACAAGGACATAATTTTAACTGGATGCATAGAGTTCTAGTAATTTTTTCTCTCAGTCTAGGTCACAGCAGAAAACAGGCATAATTAACAAACCAACTTAACAACCAACTCATAAATGTTTCATTTCCAACTTGAAATCTCAAATCAACAATCATGTTTTTTCAAGTATTAAAACAGATTTGCTCCGTCAGTGTGTTTAATTACCATAGCATTGAAATGTTCACTTTTATAAACAAATGGGACCAAACTACTTTATTCACGTGATATTCCCGATGAATACAGTTTTGTTCTGTGAATAATCTCCAATACTGAAAGGTGGTGAACATGAGCCGCTATGATAAGTCATTATGACCACTTGCCTAATACGCTGTTGGTCCTCCGTGTGCTGCCAAAACAGCACTGACTTGCCGAGAGATGGATTTTACATGACCTGTCACCATGTTCTGTGGTATCTGGAACCAAGTCATTAGCAGCAGATCCTTCAAGTCCTGTAAGTTGTGAGGTGAACCCGCCATAGATCTAACTTGTGTGCCCAAACTTGTGTTTGCCAGTTTGTCCCTCTGACCACCTTTGTATTCCCATAGCTAACTTGAACCACCCCATAAGCCTTTGCGGTTTCAGGGAGCTCCGACCCAGTCGTCTGGCCATAACAATTTGGCCCTTGTTAAAGCTGCTCAGGTCATTACTACAGCCCATTTTTCCTGCATCCAACAAGTTGACTACGGTAACTGATCGTATCAATACAATTACCATCTAATCTACCCAGACCTTGACATGTGCCCTTGTTAGGAGGTGAATTACAATATTCACTTCGCTTGGTCATAATGTTTTGGCTCATCGGTGTATATATTCATATTAACACGGTCAGTTTTGTCTAAATTTAAGTCAAATGTTGGCTACTGGAGGGTTACCAGGGGTACTGAGAAACATTGGCCGTGTTTAAGAGCATTTATATAACCGCAGGCAACGGTCGACTTACTCAATATTTCTTTGTAGATTTAGTCAGATACAATTTACCCAAGATCCACTGCGGTTTATTTTCTCCCAAACTCATTGTCCTTGTCTGTTTATATCTTCGCCAGAAACCTAATATAGCAGACACTCACGGGAACCCTTTAAACCACAACCCCCATAACGGTCTTTAAAACAAGGCGGGAAAATCCTGAAAGCGCCGCCTCCTTAACATCAGGAATCAGGAATTAAGTCGAAAGCTTTTTCCATTGCCCCTGAAATGCTGATGGCTGACCAGTGATCTTCCCCTCCACGTATCTTCTCTCTCTGTGCCTCTTTTCCTCCATCCCTTTATTTTTCTCTCAGTCTCTGTTCATCCAAAGTTTTCTCAGTCAAAGTACATGTCACATCCCGGGAAGAATTCCAATACCTTCAGACGTCCGGCTGTATCTGAGCTCTGTAGTCACCACAGCTCTACCCACCTGCAGTCTACGCTCAAGCAGGTATATTGCCTTAATCACCCTGAGTCTGCACCTCTATTGGCCACCAATCCTTCCAGTTTTCAACCGCCAATGATTTTACCAATCCCCTGTCTCACTCATTGCCTTCAAACTACTTCTGTCCGATAACTGTACGTGCTAACTGTCGTCTGGTTTTCATGCACACCCTTTCTTACATTTGCCATGCCCAATTTGCATACCGAAACTACAACTTTATAAAAGTAAATGTAATATTTTAATTTTCTCTCGCCATTTGAAACAGAAATTATTAGTAACAGTCTACATCTACGTCAAAATAATTTGAAATTAGAAATGTCTACATTAAAAACCCGCTTGCGGGTGCCATAATTATGTAACCGGCACAAATTACAACTCGTTTACATTTACTTAGAATTCAAGATTGTTCATTGAACTTTTGTTTATTGTTATATTGTAATTTTGCTTTGTCAGAGTAAACATGCTTTCTGTGCCAATAAAGCCCCTTTGAATTAAATCGAGTTAGTCGGAAAGAAGGAGAATGAGCGTGGGAGTGAAAGCAGAGCGAGCACACAGCCTTGTGAAGACAGCAGATGTAATTACTTGCTATTCATGCACATTTATACCATAGATATGGGGCTAATGTTTGTCCCCCAGGACAAGCCAATACAATACAGAGAAGCGCATTTCCAATCTGGGAGCTCGTTTGGCACTGCAATAACACGTGATTTGGGATGATTTCCCTGCGATGAATGAAATTATGTCTGAAATTAAAGCCGCCTTTTAACGTTCATGCCAAATTGACATTGTCGACGTCTTGAAACAACATCTAAACAAACGTGTCATTTTTTCTTTACAAAATTACAATCACAGGGCAGACTATGCAGTTTAAACAGGACATAATTTGTTGTGTTATAGCTCAAGTTTTTTAAGCCAATTCAAATGAAACCAGAGAGTAAGACAAATATTAGGTTCATTTTGGATAAGACATTGCAAGATATCATTGACCGACCATACCTCGCTCTGTTCCATCTTGCTTACACCTGGCCCCTGTTGCTTCTACGTGGTGGTACACCTGGCCCCTGTTGCTTCCACGTCGTGGTACACCTGGCCCCCCTGTGGCTTCCATGTGATAGTACACCTGGCCCCCCTGTGGCTTCCATGTGGTGGTACACCTGGCCCCTGTTGCTTCCATGTGGTGGTACACCTGGCCCCTGTTGCTTCCATGTGGTGGTACACCTGGCCCCTGTTGCGTCCATGTGGTGGTACACCTGGCCCCCCTGTTGCTTCCATCTTGCTTACACCTGGCCCCCCTGTGGCTTCCATGTGGTGGTACACCTGGCCCCCCTGTTGCTTCCATGTGGTGGTACACCTGGCCCCCCTGTAGCTTCCATGTGGTGGTACACCTGGCCCCCCTGTTGCTTCCATCTTGCTTACACCTGGCCCCTGTTCCTTCCATCTTGCTTACACCTGGCCCCTGTTGCTTCCATGTGGTAGTACACCTGGCCCCTGTTGCTTCCATGTGGTAGTACACCTGGCCCCCTGTGGCTTCCATGTTATAGTACACCTGGCCCCCCTGTGGCTTCCATGTGGTGGTACACCTGGCCCCTGTTGCTTCCATGTGGTGGTACACCTGGCCCCTGTTGCTTCCATGTGGTGGTACACATGGCCCCCGTTGCTTCCATGTGGTGGTACACATGGCCCCCGTTGCTTCCATGTGGTGGTACACATGGCCCCGTTGCTTCCATGTGGTGGTACACATGGCCCCCGTTGCTTCCATGTGGTGGTACACCTGGCCCCCGTTGCTTCCATGTGGTGGTACACCTGGCCCCCGTTGCTTCCATGTGGTGGTACACCTGGCCCCGTTGCTTCCATGTGGTGGTACACCTGGCCCCTGTTGCGTCCATGTGGTGGTACACCTGGCCCCCCTGTTGCTTCCATCTTGCTTACACCTGGCCCCCCTGTGGCTTCCATGTGGTGGTACACCTGGCCCCCTGTTGCTTCCATGTGGTGGTACACCTGGCCCCCCTGTAGCTTCCATGTGGTGGTACACCTGGCCCCCCTGTTGCTTCCATCTTGCTTACACCTGGCCCCTGTTCCTTCCATCTTGCTTACACCTGGCCCCTGTTGCTTCCATGTGGTAGTACACCTGGCCCCCCTGTGGCTTCCATGTGATAGTACACCTGGCCCCCCTGTGGCTTCCATGTGGTGGTACACCTGGCCCCTGTTGCTTCCATGTGGTGGTACACCTGGCCCCTGTTGCTTCCATGTGGTGGTACACATGGCCCCCGTTGCTTCCATGTGGTGGTACACATGGCCCCGTTGCTTCCATGTGGTGGTACACATGGCCCCGTTGCTTCCATGTGGTGGTACACATGGCCCCCGTTGCTTCCATGTGGTGGTACACCTGGCCCCCGTTGCTTCCATGTGGTGGTACACCTGGCCCCCGTTGCTTCCATGTGGTGGTACACCTGGCCCCCGTTGCTTCCATGTGGTGGTACACCTGGCCCCCGTTGCTTCCATGTGGTGGTACACCTGGCCCCTGTTGCGTCCATGTGGTGGTACACCTGGCCCCCCTGTTGCTTCCATCTTGCTTACACCTGGCCCCTGTTCCTTCCATCTTGCTTACACCTGGCCCCTGTTGCTTCCATGTGGTAGTACACCTGGCCCCTGTTGCTTCCATGTGGTAGTACACCTGGCCCCCCTGTGGCTTCCATGTGATAGTACACCTGGCCCCCCTGTGGCTTCCATGTGGTGGTACACCTGGCCCCTGTTGCTTCCATGTGGTGGTACACATGGCCCCCGTTGCTTCCATGTGGTGGTACACATGGCCCCCGTTGCTTCCATGTGGTGGTACACCTGGCCCCCGTTGCTTCCATGTGGTGGTACACCTGGCCCCCGTTGCTTCCATGTGGTGGTACACCTGGCCCCCGTTGCTTCCATGTGGTGGTACACCTGGCCCCCGTTGCTTCCATGTGGT
Source organism: Dallia pectoralis (assembly GCA_029465975.1). NCBI lineage: Eukaryota > Metazoa > Chordata > Actinopteri > Esociformes > Umbridae > Dallia > Dallia pectoralis. The sequence goes on from CM055756.1 coordinate 5,447,466, forward strand.
GGTACACCTGGACCCCCTGTTGCTTCCATGTGGTGGTACACCTGGCCCCTGTTGCTTCCATGTGGTGGTACACCTGGCCCCTGTAGCTTCCATGTGGTGGTACACCTGGCCCCTGTAGCTTCCATGTGGTGGTACACCTGGCCCCCGTTGCTTCCATGTGGTGGTACACCTGGCCCCCGTTGCTTCCATGTGGTGGTACACCTGGCCCCGTTGCTTCCATGTGGTGGTACACCTGGCCCCGTTGCTTCCATGTGGTGGTACACCTGGCCCCCGTTGCTTCCATGTGGTGGTACACCTGGCCCCCGTTGCTTCCATGTGGTGGTACACCTGGACCCCCTGTTGCTTCCATGTGGTGGTACACCTGGACCCCTGTTGCTTCCATGTGGTGGTACACCTGGCCCCTGTTGCTTCCATGTGGTGGTACACCTGGCCCCTGTTGCTTCCATGTGGTGGTACACCTGGCCCCTGTAGCTTCCATGTGGTGGTACACCTGGCCCCTGTAGCTTCCATGTGGTGGTACACCTGGCCCCCCTGTTGCTTCCATGTGGTGGTACACCTGGCCCCCTGTTGCTTCCCACGTGCTGCAGACATTGCACCCTTGAGTTTCTGTCCATATGGATATAGAAATATATTTTCCACTTTTTTTAACAACTTAGCTGCTGCTAATACATTAGTTTGGATGCCCCCACTAATCTCGCGTTCTAACTAACTACGTTCACCCTCGAGCACGTCGCTCAATGCATTTACATCATAGCCTAATGGTTCTTATCATACTATTAGTATTTCTATATCCGATTCCGCGGTTTTTGCCAGTATCGGACCGATTCCAATACTAAATATCGGATCTGTAACAAATACGACATGGGAGGCAAGGAGTCAGACTTAATGCGTGGTGAGCGCTTCTTTATTCAGACACAAAAAAAGGTACAGCGAGGAACCGCTGAAGTAATAATCCCGTGGTACAGGGTTCCTGGTTATACCTTTGCATTGCTTTTCTTTCTTTCTTTGTCCCCCCTCTTGGACTTTGTTGTCCACATCTCTTTCTAGCTCTTTTTTAATATTTCAGCACTCACCTGCACTAGTATACCATAGCACACTGTCGAACCCTATTGTCGATTGTTCATAGTGAAGAGGTTTGTGAAATGATGTTCCATTAAAAAAACTGTTCCAAAGAAGCGACTGATTCAACAAAGCAACAATGTTGGTGAATTGCTCAATAGAGTGACGCACATTATAAGAGATCCTTTTTTTATGTTCCCAGATTACATTTCATGCTCCGAGGGGTCCGGGAGAAATCCTAAAGGTTTTTGATAGGCTATATTGAAAATGTTTCTCCTCTCTTCTTACAATCACAGACTCAAGCTCGGAGCTATACCTCAGAGATGGAGAGAGAAGGACAGAGGGAAGGGAAGCAGAGGAAGTACACTGGAAGGCCGTAACAAATGCAAAAGGCATAACAGGGCAGAATCAGACAGCATTACAGCCAGTTGAGGGGTGCCTGAGAACCCGTGGAGAGAAAGTGATTGAGGTATAAACGAGGTATGTACAATATAGGCTGAGGGGTCTGTTTGATTCACAAAGAGAGATGCGCATCGAGGGAAACCGGCAGAAAAGAGAGAGGACGAGGAAAGGGAGACGGATGGAGTGAAAGAGAGGAAATTTATGGCAGTTGGTTTTGGAATGTTCTTTGAAATGTTTCCGGCTTGTCAATGTCAGTGGTTTTAAAAGAGGTGGGATTTTGAAAGAAGTCATTGTGTATGCTCAGATATTATGTCTGAGGAGGGAGAGGGGAGGAGGGGGAGATGTTTTTGGTAAGTAAGAAAGACATACGGAACAGTGGCTGAGCAGGGGGAGGTTGCTAAGCAACCCCTTTTCCCCCTGCATGCGAGAAGTAAGGTGCGTTTATCTGGCATTGCAGAGATTGAGAGCGAAATGGAGAGAGAAATGACGGAGAGTGTAACGAGAGAGATATACAGACAGACAGACAGACCGACAGACCGAAAGAGAGCAACGAAAAAGGAAAATGATGAGAGCTGGATATTATATGCAGTCATGGGAAAGAGTGTGTGTGTGTGTGTGTGATCAGTCTACGGTCTGGGCTGTCTTATGGCTCCATCGCTGTGTAGCACACAGACATCTACCGGGATCAGCCTCACTTGTGGAACCCTGAACTATTAATAACTGACCCAGCTAGTTAGTGGTCATAGAAAAAGGCCAATTATCTGTAGAATATATTTTTTATATTAAAATTATATTTAATTATATGATAGTCTATAGGCATATCTGCTCCCGTGTACATGGTTTATTGCTTTGTATATGTTTTCTGATATATACAGGAGTTCAGTAAAATATGCTGTAATGCCAAAAGTATGTGGACACCCATACTAATTATTGAGCTCAGGTGTTTCAGCCACAATCACAGGGGCACCAAATCCAGCACATAGTCATGCCATCTCCATAGACAGACAATGGGTTGTACTGAAGCGCTTAGCGATTGTCAATGTGGCACTTTCATAGGATGCCACTTTTGCCAGTCTCCGCCGTTTTCGATCTGCCCCGGTCAACTTAAGTGCTGTAATTGTGAAGTGGAAGCGTCTAAGAGTGGCAGACCGTGCAGATTCACAGAGAGAGGCAGCAAAGTGCTGAAGTGCAGTAGCATGTAAAAACCCTGTCCATCTGCATTCCAACCTGCCTCTGGAAGCGACGTCCGCGCAGGAACTGTGTGTCGGGATCTTTATGAAATTGGTTTAGGTGGCCGAGCAGATTTAAGTTTAAGTTCAGCAGACGGTCTGTAGGTCAGTTCTGGATCGAGAATGGAATATGGCAGTTGCTCTCAAACAGCTAGATATTCTCTTTGCTCCACGGTATAATGTGGTAAAAACTGCAGCTTTAAGTACTGGTCTGAAGGCGCTTGTTCCTGTTAGCCATTGTGCAGCAGAGCGGTATGCTAATCAAAATCAGCTCCCGCAATCTTCTTTCTTTCTCTCTCTTTTAATTCTCTCTCCTAGACCGTCCTAACCACCCCTGCGCTATCGTACATCGCTCAATACCTTTACCCTCTAATTTTTGCAGGTTCACGGCTCAGCAAAATGCGAGGTTAAGATTAATTATGGCATGTCATAGGTTGAACACAATCTCTTGTAGGCGTGTCTCCATATACAGTCTATTTGACACTGCCAGCTCGATGTTAGACGTGTCAGCTCACATGTATATGTCAGATTGCACATCACATTTAATCACATTAAGCAATTTCAGAAAATGTGGAATTGTTAAGTTGTTTTTCTTATCTATTGTCCTGATTTCTTGCCTATTCCAATCTGGCAACTGCCTACAGTCATTCTTGGTCTTGCCATTTACAAACCAAGACTATAATTGACCAGACAAAAAGGCATTTATTATGCCAAATCAGAATTCACATGTCCATACTTTAATAAAGCTGCTCATTGTTGGTCGTTTATATCAGTTATATCCTGAATTCTAATTGGTGCTTTTTTTCTTAGGCCTATTTATAATTTCCTTTTTGAACTTTGTTTAGGTGCTCACGCTACTTTGAAAATATGATTCTTATTGAATTCTATTGCTTGTCTGTAAATGCATAATAACTATGCGTTTACAAGCAAGCAATTACAGAGTGTTACCACAGTATGTGAGCCCAACTGAGCATCGCAAAAATCCCACTTTTCCACTGAAAAAGTGGCTGCTCCCTGATGTAGCCTAGGTGCTAAAGTCATCGATGTGGTTCAGCAGAATGAACGAGTCATGTGTTGCCATCACAATTTGAGCATTTCTGTAGCCATACTGACTGTGACTGTACGGTTCAAACGTGAACCCAGAATGCCTGTTCAAATATTTGTCAAAGTTAGCTAGCTAGCTAACCGCGTGTTGAAGGCGCTGGATTACATTCAAACGGAAGCGTTTGCCTCAACTCATAATCCACATTTTGATAGTTGCGCTTTTCCAACTGTAATTTTCTGAGGCATAAAAAAAGAGGAAGCTCTACTTTTACAATGACGGATGGTGACATCCAGTTACGATGATAATAATTGGACGCGGGCACAAGTGTTCGTTATTTTGTCTGTTTAACAAAACAAGATGAAGTTGCAGTCAGATAATGACGATGTGCTTATAGCGCATCCCTGAGCTTTAATTTGAGCGTATTCAAATCCAAACTGGACGAAGGGTTTGGGAATTAGTTTTGGCCCCCTCATTTTCAAGGGACCCAAAGTAATTAGACAATAGACTCAAAGGCTGTTTTAAGGACATGTCGGGGCAATTCCTTCATTATTTCATACTCAATTAAGAAGGTAAAGGGTCAGTGTCACAGCTACCTCCAAAGCTACTCTACCGCCATCTGCAGGAAGGCTTCGGCGTTCGTCCTCATCGGTCTTCGAGCGCCACCGTTTGATGTATTGTTTGCCAAATTCAGTGAAGTTGTATGGACAGCGCATCACTTTACAGGTGGACATTGGAGTTTAAGGCGAAGGAGTGAAACATTTGGGCACGATTGTGGTCATTTGTCCGATTTCATTTAAACTCCTTAAATAAGGAGACTGAGTATGGAAAACGGTTCCAATCGTTTCGTTCAACCGCTCAAGTTAAAGCTTAGTCTGCACAATTGCATCTTGGGTTCATTTCAAATTCATTATGGTGGCTCACCGAGCTTAAATCATGAATATTGTGTCAGTGCTTTTTATATTTCCGGACCTAACTGTATTTTCTGTAATTGGCATGGTTTATAGACAGAGACAGTGATTAGTTTTTGTTGGAAGGGCGGTTGACCAGAGTCCAACACATTTTGCAGCAGTTCTTGTCTATCGGAGGCAGCTGCTACTGGACAGCTTTTTACCACAGATGACAGGTGTTTTACTGCGAAGCCTTTTTTTCCCGCTCCAGCTCTGTGAAGTGGAAATCAGCTTTTTGTTTCACGAAACCAGCCAACCAGTTAAATCGTATGCCAAACTTGGCTGGAATTCAAATTTGTACACGTTCCTACTGACCTGGAATATTATGTAACACTGACACCAAGTACTGCTAACTTTTCAACGCTAACTTGTGCGTTTGGATGTTCTCTAGGGATTGAACATGATTACACGTCCGATCCCTAGAGAATGCTAGTCAAATACAAACAAGGGCACGCTCATTTCTTTGGAATCTGGAATATCAGAAACTCACGTGCGGGGCGGATATTATACAGAAGCAATTGAAAAAAACATATTGTTGCAATTTGCGGCGTACACAAATGAATTATCAGACGACAAGTCTCTTGTGCTTTATATTACAAAAAAACCTCTAGAACAGAACAAGACGTCCTCACCTTAATTACAGATATGATAAACGCCGGAAATACCAAACGCACTGTGTGTGGTCCACATTATAGACAGGAGATGCTTATGCAAATGTTCTACTACGCTGTATAAATTCCCCCGTTGTCAATTGTTCGTGTCTGCCAGTAACCTGCAGCAGATGGTTGAAAACAAGCTTGTGAGGAGCGATTGACAGTAGAATCCTTGGCTGGATTAGATCATGGGAAGCCAGAACACAATAATACGTGTGTTATTTACATTATTATCAGGCCTTGTGGTTGGCAGGGTAGAACGGACACTTTAGGACACCAGTATGCAGTAAAATGCCCCATCGGAGTAGGAAGTAAAAACACCAAGGTCTTAACAGGCCTCAGGGTCCGCGTCAATGGACATAGTGGAAGCACAGTTTTCAAACATGCTTTCAGAAAATAAATTGGCCTCATGTACTGTTGTGTTAACTTCTCCTTACGGTCTGTTCTTACCTGTGCCCTGTCTGGCTATATATGTTCAGGTCTGTTTCCCGTTCTATATGTTAATGGCTACAAGACAAGGCGGACATTGGGTAAAGCAAGCGGAAAACAAGAATTATCAATGAGGGTGGAGGCAACCAATGATCACAGAATGTAAGGATTACACAAGTAAAAGTCTTACAGGGATTTTCTAAAGGGCTTCAGACATCATGCCTGGTCTCTCTCTCTGGGTCTCCATAATGTGTGTGTGTGTGTGTGCGTGTTGGATCAATTTGTGTGGGTGTGTGCGCGTGTGTGTGTATTGGATCAGTGTATTTGTGTGTGTGCGTGTTGGATCAGTGTGTGCGTATTGGATGTGTGTGTGTGTGTGTATTGGATCAGTGTATGTGTGTGTGTGCGTGTTGGATCAGTGTGTGCGTATTGGATGTGTGTGTGTGTGTGTGCGTATTGGATCAGTGCATGTGTGTGTTTACGCTGTGTAAAGGGCTCTGGGGCCTGTAATAGAGGCTTTAGAGAATAATCCAGGGCCTGGCCCAAGCCCTCATTGTTGTGTCTTTCTAAACAAACACTGATATCCTCCAGAGAAGAGAAGAACCCACGAGCGGGCTGAGGAGGGGAGGAAATAACCAAAAAAGAAATAGAAAAAGGGAGGGTTGGCGGGTGGACAATGGTATCTATTATTCTGTTCACTTTTTGTACAAATCTTTGTTATGTCTCTCTGCATATTCCTTTAGAACTACAGATAATATTTTATTATACGCTATGCCACTGGGGAAACATCTATTGTAACATCGAGAATGGAAAAGGCAAACTAATAAGGGGATGTAGAATCTCTTGTGGGGTTGGTATTTGATCCAAAATTGTACTTTTGATTTAGTGTAATTTTTCTCAGATATTTTAAATGTATGTTTTTACGTTACCGGCGACATTCTAGGTTTTCGCCTATTTGAGATCATGTACACTTGCACTGTGGGTGTGGCTTCTGTGGCTTCTGTCTGGCCTCTCACCCATCAATGACTGATTGATGGTTTGAAAGAAACGCCCTCACCCCATCAGACACCTGTTTTCCCTCGTCACGGACTTTGTTTAAGTTCCCGTTTTGTGTAGCGTCTGTTCTGTTTTCGTGATTTACTTTCTGTCTTGTTTTATTTCAGTTTGTTTACTACAGATCCTCCGTTTACCCTGCACTTGTGTCCTGCCTCTGTGTCTGCGAACGTTACGATGTGGTATTTCAGAATACTTATAATACAGAGTACATACGTTAGTCATTTGTCCGAAAATCTTTTCTTGTTTGGTCATTTTGGGGTACTCTGTGTAGATTTAAAATGGAAAAATCCTTCTAATCAGATTAAGAATAAGGCTGCAATGTAACAATGTGGTTTGAAATTGGGTTTATTAACCCCCCCTATAAAAACAATGTTGTTTGGTCCCTGAGCAGAAGAGTTCAACCAAATTGCTACCCGGGCATTGCTGTAAATATAAATGAGTTAGCGTACTTACCTTTGAAAAGAAAAACTGACTGTAAAACAGACAGACAAAAAACTGTAAAGCAATTGCTTCAGAATATATAAATTGGCCCTGTAGTTTTCTACATTGCAGAATCTGATTAACAACCATAGTTAGCAGATTACATGCTAAACGTGTGTGTTTTTGTTGTGGAACCTGATAAGCTGGGACATTTATTGACCCTGCTATGTAGTACTTTGGCCCCCAAGATCCACAGTTGTCAACATCAATGACACCAAATACAGTCAAATGACAAGTTATTACAATGCAGACCTTGTCAATAAGTTATAGTGAACACAATATGAACACTTTATTTAAAAACAGCTACACTAAATTGATAAATCATCAAATCATCCCATATTGAATTTTTAAAAAACGTTTTTTATTATATTAGTTTATTCTTTGCAATCATAACATCAATCAGCATTTTTTGCTTCTTCTAATTTCTCTCTAATTTCCTCTTATTTAGAAAAGAAACAATTGGCATTAATTATCAACCTTTTTTTCTTGCCCTTGTTTGTATTCCCTTTTAATGGGTTAAATTTAATCCAACTCAACATTTAATGTTTTTGTAGTATTATTTTTGTCACAGGTGGTGAGGGTTTGTGTTTCACACAGGACAGTATGGTAGGTGGCACACGTTTCAGTTCCTGTTTGGTGATTAGAGTGTTAGTTAATGAGCACAGCTGGGCATGATTAGTGGTTAGCTGGGTGATCAGCTGGGTATTTAAGTGACTGGGAAATGTCACCACTTTTTCGTTCATTGTGTTTTGATACGTGTCCACATAGGTGAGTGCTGCTGTTTTTGTAAGAAGATCACTGTTTTGTAGCGTTTGTAGCTTAGCATAAGAGCACTTTACTTTCAATTCAGTTTAGTTTTCCGTTTGTGTTCTGTGTTTTAGGTATAATGAACGTACCACAAACGTGATTTCGCTCTGCGCTTGGCTCCTTAATGCCCTACACCCATGGATTAACGTGACAATATGTGGCGTTATGTTACCAGGCAAGTATGCTAAGAGCAGATTGTTTTTACTGTGAAGGCCTGGTAGTTATCATGGTTGACAGTCTTTCACAGGAACAGAACGACAGAGATCATTCACCTTGCAGAACTTGGGATTACATTACAGGAGCACTTGCATGCAAACTAATAATATGAATTAAATACAGCCACATATCACACACACACACACACCTATTCATCTACTATGTCTCATTCAAGCACACAGGCAGTAGTCCCAGTGGAAATATTGTATTCGGGTCTGTCAGAATGGATGCCCTCTTCTGCTAATCTATAATGAAAGACACAGAGGATGATAAAATCAGGAGATGTTGGAGAGCATTTGAATGAGCCAGAGAGGAGAGAGTTCCTGTCTGCTGCCTCTGTCTCAAGGAAGTGTATCGCTTTATCCCCCGGAACATGAATAGGGAACCAGAACCATCCAAGTGATACCGTTCACACCTAGTCTGGGTTCTATTGATTACATGTACAGGAACATGAATAGGGGACCAGAACCATCCACGTGATACCGTTCACACCTAGTCTGGGTTCTATTGATTACACATACAGGAACATGAATAGGGAACCAGAACCATCCACCTGATACCGTTCACACGTAGTCTGGGTTCTATTGATTACACATACAGGAACATTAATAGGGAACCAGAACCATCCACATTATACCGTTCACACCTAGTCTGGGTTCTATTGATTACACATACAGGAACCTGAATAGTGAAACGGAACCATCCACGTGATACCGTTCACACGTAGTCTGGGTTCTATTGATTACACATACAGGAACATGAATAGGGAACCAGAACCATCCACATTATACCGTTCACACCTAGTCTGGGTTCTATTGATTACACATACAGGAACATGAATAGGGAACCAGAACCATCCACCTGATACCGTTCACACCTAGTCTGGGTTCTATTGATTACACATACAGGAACATTAATATTGAAACAGAACCATCCACCTGATACCGTTCACACGTAGTCTGGGTTCTATTGATTACACATACAGGAACATTAATATTGAAACAGAACCATCCACCTGATACCGTTCACACGTAGTCTGGGTTCTATTGATTACATGTACAGGAACATGAATAGGGAACCAGAACCATCCACCTGATACCGTTCACACCTAGTCTGGGTTCTATTGATTACACATACAGGAACATGAATAGTGAAACAGAACCGTCCACGTGATACCGTTTACACCTAGTCTGGGTTCTATTGATTACACATACAGGAACATGAATAGGGAACCAGAACCATCCACCTGATACCGTTCACACCTAGTCTGGGTTCTATTGATTACACATACAGGAACATTAATATTGAAACAGAACCATCCAAGTGATACTGTTTACACCTAGTCTGGGTTCTATTGATTACACATACAGGAACATGAATAGTGAAACAGAACCGTCCACGTGATACCGTTCACACCTAGTCTGGGTTCTATTGATTACACATACAGGAACATGAATAGGGAACCAGAACCATCCACCTGATACCGTTCACACCTAGTCTGGGTTCTATTGATTACACATACAGGAACATTAATAGTAAAACAGAACCGTCCACGTGATACCGTTTACACCTAGTCTGGGTTCTATTGATTACACATACAGGAACATGAATAGTGAAACAGAACCGTCCACGTGATACCGTTCACACCTAGTCTGGGTTCTATTGATTACACATACAGGAACATGAATATGGAAACTGTTTAGAGCAGGGACTGCCCAGAGTGCTTCTATAGTGTCTTTATTTTTTGGGGTTTGCATAGTCTGGCCCAGATTCACACACAGAAGTTTTTTTTATTTCGGCCTCTGGGTTGAATTGCAATGAAGAGTGTACTTTAATTCCACTTAACACCCTGGTTTAGTGGATCCACTAGGAACCGCTCCTCTACCCGTTTCACTTAATTTCTGCGCACAAAATTCTTGAAATCACGGCTGTGTCGGTGTGAAAAACACATGTATGCTATTTTGGGACTACAACAAGTTGTCCAAAATGTCAGATAACAGTTGATTACTGGTGATGCCACACAAGAAGTCTCTGCAGCGGTTTCTAACTCTGGTCGAACCGTACAGTTGGTTTTGAATTGGGAAGGCCAGTATGAAAACCAGCAGTGATTTATGCTCCCAGGCCTGATGATGAGTTTGCAGACCACACCATCCTGACTATATGTCCTTGATCTAGTTCCAAGGCGCCTATTTACTCCTGAGGCAGTTCAAACGCCTACGCCTCTCTGTACACAGTCATTCCCAGACGTAGTCAGCAAACAAGGGAAGAGAAATCGCGGGGAACCGAGAGCAAACAGAGACCTGGCGATAGTTCATTTCAGTCACCTATTATATCACCTCTGTGTTGTTACTTAGGATAAAGGTGTGTGTGTGTGTTTGCAGGAGATTCAACCCCACGTTTTCCTTACGACATTAGTGTTCTCTTGTAACCGTTTCGCCATTTACAGGAACACTTCCACCTGTGGAGATCTGCCCCCTACCAAATCATACTAAACATCTCTTTACATCACAGCAACCATCACTTCACATCGCAGCATGTCGCCGGGGCGACGGTGTGGCGAATCGTTACCGCTGTAGCGTTCCACCGAGATTGTGTCGAACCCCCCCCCCCCGGCCGTCTCAGACAACCATCTGACAGCCCTGAGATCAGCTCTATTAAAACGGTTGCACCAGTCGCCTGGTGTGTTTTCGGGAATGTGACGAGCAGGGGTCCAGGGTATTGGTTTTCTCTCACTGCCTGTGTAAAACAGTAAACATAACAGTGTGATTGTAGGCTGCAGTGCTTGAAGTTTGCTGTTATTCTAAGTACTTTTGGAAACTGCAGTCTCTGGACAGTATGTGGTGAAGTTGTTTTAAAAAAACATTTTAGCCTGATTAACTCGGAGCCTTTCTAGGCTTCCAGTTGCCTTATTGCCTTATTTTACATAGAAATTGATGCGCTGCTTCAGTTCACATTGGAATGTAATGAAACCTATCACTAGAGAGAGTGTTTATTCAGCTTTTCATTCCTTTTGTAACGGGTGGAAGCGGCGAGACACAAGCCCTGGGCGAACAGGGGACATTTATCCAACGGTGCCAGTTGCTAATCCCGGAGCTCCAGCGAAGATCCACCGAAGCCTACAGATCTGTAGAGTTATCTCTGAGGGCCACCAGGAACTGCCGGTCCCAATCCCCGGGGCCGGCTGACATGCTGCTCCAGAACTGACGGCTGAACTAGTTAAAACGTAAACCCGGAACTTGATAGCTGGATGGATGTTGGTTGGAGTTGAGACAGAATTGATTGCTTTTCCTTGGTATCCCGGATGTTGATTCTGAATTTCTGACACTGAATTTTTTTGCACTGAATTTCTAACACTGAATTTTCAGACACTGCATTTTTTTGCACTGAAATATCTTGCATGCAAAAAAATTCAGATGCATTATTTCAATGCAAAAAAAATTCAGTGCTCGAAATTCAATGCAAATAAATTCAGTGCTAGAAATTCAATGCAAATAAATTCAGTGCTAGAAATTCAGTTTCAGAATCTGGTGAGACAGATTTTCTTCCATAGTTGAATCCTTACATCTTACTAACGAACAACATCTTCCATAGAAAGCACACATGGCATCACATGGCATCATCGCCCCACACACACACACACACACACACACACACACACACACACACACACAATTTATTGTCTTCCACAGCTGGTTTTGGCAGAAGAAAAAAAAACACAAAGAAAGGCAAATAACGTCTACAGCAGAGAGTGAGGATCACTATGTCATCTCTACGTAGACGTGTGTGTGTGTTGTTGCATGTTAATGTGACTGTCGAAGATGCTGCATTTGGCTATACAAAAGAAAAACTACCACCATGGGCAGCTTTGACTGTAAGGGATGAAAGAACACAATTATCTGGATTGGAATGATCAATTCAATTTCCACCACAATCCTTTACTGTTCTCTCTCTCTCTATCGCTCCCCGTTCTCAATCTCTAAAAATAATTGCTATAATAATATGTTTTAGTGCTGAAGTGTCAATTTGGAAAAAAACGGGGGAAGTTGTTGCGGTGCCAAATGGACATATAAGACATTTAAAATATAGCTACAAATTGCCTGCTCTGTTAACATGTGTTAACGTGACTGTAAATTATGGCAGTGGTCAAGCAGCAGGAGTCTGGACCACTGGACCACCCCAGGTCATGACCACATGGTGTTCCATAGTGATATGTGTGCGCACCTGTAGACAGCAGCCTGGACCACTGGACCACCCCAGGTCATGACCACATGGTGTTCCATAGTGATATGTGTGCGCACCTGTAGACAGCAGCCTGGACCACTGGACCACCCCAGGTCATGACCACATGGTGTTCCATAGTGATATGTGCGTGCTCCTGTAGACAGCAGCATGGACCACTGGACCACCCCAGGTCATGACCACATGGTGTTCCATAGTGATATGTGCGTGCTCCTGTAGACAGCAGCATGGACCACTGGACCATCCCAGGTCATGACTGCATGGTGTTCCATAGTGATATGTGCGTGCTCCTGTAGACAGCAGCATGGACCACTGGACCACCCCAGGTCATGACCACATGGTGTTCCATAGTGATATGTGTGCGCACCTGTAGACAGCAGCCTGGACCACTGGACCATCCCAGGTCATGACTGCATGGTGTTCCATAGTGACACTGAACCACACCAGACCACAAAGGTTTAACATTTTCTGAGCACTCAAATCACACCATGCCATTTGGGTTGAGGTCTGATGTTCTGTTACACTGCCATCATTCTCCTGGTTCTTCTAAGCCGATTGGGGTGTTGGGCAAAAGTTTTGGTTAACTTCGCGATGCCGTACCTTTTCTGTACACACAAATTGTTACCACAAGAGAATTGACAATTTTATGGACCCCCAGAACCTGATGTCTAAGTTGTTCCTACCAACGTTTGACTGAATGTGTTTTGACCTTGCATTGCCTTTATACAATAATGTGTGTCGCGCCTGATTACGTCGCTAAGTGCTGAAAGCATTCGTACAAAAAACTAGATGACAGGCCGTGGATGGTAACAATTCGTATGCCGATCACAGCACACGTTTCCGATTGATCTTGGTTTTGTGGGTTAGAACATCTCGCTTGTAACCAAAGGGAAGTGGTACGGCGGATGGCGCCGGAGACTGTTTCATATTGAGACGCAGATTGCGGTGGACAGGAGACGAGAGAAAACGAGGGAGCGCGAGAGGCACTTGTTCTATCTAAAGCCTATAAACATGGCGTTCAACAGATCCTGCTTAATCGTGTAATCCCTGGGTTTTACAAAGAAAGGAAGGTAATTAGGAGCTGAACGTCCCGAGTGGACGTGAGGGCTTAAATGTTCCACTGTCTCATTAGTGTCCCGATGCTGCTCACATGGTGTCCCTGATACCCCGCAGAATGGACAGACTCGGTGACTATGTCTGCGGGGTCGTGGAGCGTCGTCCGTTTGTTTACTCTCAAACGTACCTCTTTTTCCTCTTTGTGTACATGCGTTCGGACACGTACCTGTCTCTGTTGATATTTTAAGCCGTGTCACGTCGCGTCGTGCGAATAGTACAGGAAACGTATCAGGGCTGGTTAGTATCACGACTAACGAGGCATTTTGTAGGAACTCGGGTTTATTTAAAGCGGCGTGTTGAGTTGCAGTAATGATATGTGATCGTAGCAGAAAGGAAAATGTTTTTAGAGCACATCATGTTTTACACAATAGACTGTAAGACTGTATAGACTCTGTAATATAAAGCTATTGATGTTCCAAATGCTCGATTAGTGGTGACAGGAAGTGGCAGGCCCACATCCTCATCACTCTCAGTTGGGGGGAAAAACAGATTTTTGCATTAAAAAAATAAGTATAAAGAGTATAAATATAAGCTGTTGTGAAAACCCTGTAACCATGTTTACCGTTCCTGCACTCTCTCCGGTTCCCGCACCCTCCTCTCTAACTCCCCTCTTCAACACGCATCCTGCAGTCCAATGTCGTCGTGGATACGAGTGCACTTAGGATTTCTTGTGGCAAACGACTGAATAGGCAATAAATTACACGAAAGAGCATGGTAAACATTCAATGCCACATTAACACATTAACTTTGACGGGCCTAGAAATTACATCTGAAAGTTCTGGGAGCGGCGACTGAAATGTATCGTCGGCGAATCAGGCACATAATTCACATGAATGAGGATGTAGAGGGAGTGCTCAGTGCTAGAGAGTATCTGTGAGTGGCAGTGAGTGAGTCAGCAGCTCAAAAGAATATAATGCTGACCGTCTTTGAACAGTTTTACGTTTTATTTTACCAAAACAAGAAACTTGAAGTTTGGCGTGTTTTTAGACTACCCTGGTTATGTTTGTTCTCTGGCAAACGACACTACATACTGTGAACCTGGGAATGATTAATGTTATACAGGAATTATTATGTTCTCTTTTCAGTTAGCAATACTGATTTCTTCGTTATAGTCTGGACTATAACGAAGAAAGGTTCTTTCACTTCAGGAGACTGGTTGTCATATATTCGATTAACACCTCGCCAACGTCAAAATACTTGTCCTTTTCCCGGGAATGTGCTAAATATCTCTGGTGTCCTGTTTCAAACCCGTGTCAACTTCACGTTCCATTGGCCCTTGAGGACGGGGTTAATAACATTTGATTAGTGTTTACATTTTTATTTCACCTCGCGTCATCTGTGTTGCTGTCAGAAATGGCGGGTCTCAAAGGTCGCCTCTTTCATGAGCAATTTTCTTTTGCATTTGAAGCGACCGTGCTACAGTTCCATTAGCATTCAAATTGTATTCGTGAGACACTTGGTAAACAACCGGTGTAGACGAACAGTGAAACGCTTACAATGCAGAATTCAGTGCTAGAGATACCAAAATAAATACCCAGTATTGGGCTGATGTGTTGGGGTACAAATATAGTTGAGGTGTATCACTATAACAGGGAGAGACACAGGAAACGAACACATTCACGTGTTCAGAGCCCTGGAAAACGTTTTATCATGACAAAATGCCTGCGTGATGTCTGATTCATTTGAGTTCACTGGCCAGGTATAAGCCATTAATGCCATTAGATAAATGTGTTACCAGAATGCTGTCTTTTTGCCAAGGTAAAGTGCCGTATAGGACAAAAGACACAAAGACAAGTGCAAATATGGAACCGTGGGTAAATACGTTTGAGATTCACTTTAAGGGACTAGACATAAACATTTAATTACACCAAATACAATAAGACAGAGAGGGTGGCCAGATTCAGGCGATGCATTGATTAAATAGCAGCTTGTTTATTTCTATTTCTAAGTTTAAAGTTCACAGTGCTATTGCAAGTCTTTGCAGTTATTGGCATCAGAAAACGGAAATGAATAATGACCTAAGCAATCAATCAATTCAACTCTGGAGTGACCAGGGTGAAACAGACCCCTCAACAATTATTCACGCTTTGGTTAAAGATGAGCAACAAAGGCTTTTAAAAAATCTATATCCTTGACCGTCTTTGATCTCCTCCTTGATCTTCTAGTCATATAGAACGATTAAGTGACCCCCTATGACTTCCTATTCAACTGGGGTATAAATACGTGTTGACATATTCATCCGTTTCAGATTGATCGTTCATCCCAACACCCGGGGGAACATTCATCTTGACAAAGCATTCCTTCAAACCCATCATTTGACTAACTGTTACACCGCCTTGTCACCTTATCTCTGTACACTCCCAATAAGCTGTGGGATTTGGTGCTTGTCAGTTCGTGTGTGTGTGTGTGTGTGTGTGTGTGTGTGTGTGGTGTGTGTGGCTGTGTGTGGCTGTGTGTGGCTGTGTGTGGCTGTGTGTGGCTGTGTGTGTCTGTCTGTCTGTGTGTGTCTGTCTGTCTGTGTGTGTCTGTCTGTCTGTGTGTGTCTGTCTGTCTGTGTGTGTCTGTCTGTCTGTGTGTGTCTGTCTGTCTGTGTGTGTCTGTCTGTCTGTGTGTGTCTGTCTGTCTGTGTGTGTCTGTCTGTCTGTGTGTGTCTGTCTGTGTGTGTGTGTCTGTCTGTGTGTGTGTGTGTGTGTGTGTGTCTGTGTGTGTGTGTCTGTGATCCCTGCAGAGCTAATAGAATTCTCAGAGACTGTCCTCCACGTGCTGAGTAGTGACACCGGGTTAGTTGTCGAGTTCCACGTCACGGTGTCCCATATGTTTTGTTTGTACGTCCTTGTTCTCACTATTACACGGGGGGATATTCATTTATTAGCAAATATCACACTACCCAAATCAACCCTTGCTGACTGGATGGACTTAATGCCTATCACGTCTTTGACATTGTAACCTCGTCCTCACCTTTCGGACTAGTGCAGACAGAGTCTACAGTCGAACAGTTTTGATAACCACAAAAGCACTTATAGTTTCCTAAGCAAGTGATCCAAGAATGTGGGTAGAATTGTATATTTTCTTCTGCAATTTGTCCTAAGTGTCATTTCGGTCTATAAACCCATTCAATGTGCTCTCCAGGCCCCCGTTTAAAACCCTGTCATATAGGTCGTTTGCTCGGAACAATCTTTGTCCCTCCGCTAGACGATGTTTCTATGGCTGTCCGTGGGCATTTCCCTGTTTACCATTTCCCTTCACCCCCGCGTCATCGGCATCTACCTCCTCGTTAGTCAGCACCAGGAGACGCCGTCCTCTCTAATTGGCACGCAAACAAAGCACAGTCAGATTAATAATGATGATCGTATGTGGGTAATTGCTGGAGCTTTAGGGTCATTAGTTGTACACAGGCCTCTCTCTCATCAACAGCCGGCGGAGGACCGGCACACTCGCTGCAGGACGCGACACTCTCCACCGCCCGCTCACCGGAGCTGTTGCCTCGGGGTAATCAGATCCTTGTCCGGGATGTTATGGTATTCCGAGTCCGGTGCTTGTTTTTTTGGACGTGCGTGTTCTACTGTTCTCTGGGCGTGAATAATTCTCGGCTGAGATGCGCTGCCTACATCTGTCTCTCGACCAGGAGGACGAGGCGGCGGTGGTTGTGAGGGTGGTTGCGTGGCTGGGTACATTAGCAGTCACGCTGCAGCGTCTTTCTGCAGGGACCGTGTTGTGACGGCACACTGGGGAGACGCGGGCGGGCTGTCAATCACACTGATGTATCATCTTTCTGGAGTGTCAACCTCTCTCTCTCTCTGTCTCTCTCTGTCTGTCTCTCTCTGTCTCTCTCTCTCTCACTCGTGCTTTTACTGATTCTCTCTCAGTTCATTTTCGATGTATCAGGCTTTATTTGGACTTTATTGGCTTTGAACATAGTTGTTAACACATGACCAAAAAGACAAGTCTTCCGCTCTCAGTCTCTCAGCCGTGACTGGGAATTCCACCAACAACCCTTTGCTCCTCTGAGTACCTGACAGTAATAAATAAAATACGAAATCGTACATTTTAGTCAACACTTATACCAGGAATAAATTTACCCTTATTGATCACAGACCCAGCCACCATTGGAGACTAAGTATTCCACATGTGTTGTGTGCACAGGGTACAGGGCAGTGGAGTAAATCCGACTGACAATGGAGCTGTTAGGGGTAGAAAGGACACATATACTTGCCATCATGAAGTACAACATACAGGTCAAAGACTGGTGTTGAGGCCTCTGTTCTTCTGTTCTTCTCTTCATTAAATAACCCAGCAAAAAGTATCTTTCACAAGACGGTCAAAATTGCTACTTATAGCTGCGGCGAATAAACTCGGTGCTGAAGTGCCGTAGCACTAATTGTTAATTGCCCAGCAGAAGGGAAACGCACACCCACCAGCACAAGTTACTAATTGCGTGGCGGAGGTGAAGAGAACACAAATAAAGGGCTTCTGCGCACGTGAAAAGAAATGCTGGAAGCCCATTGTGCTTTTTGTTGGTTATTATTATCATGCGTGTTTTACACTTTTGGAACATATGTGGAAATGCAGGTGAGATTGTAATTGGCTGAACCTTGCATGATGGTAAAGTTTCACGTGCACAAGCTCCGCCCTGTGCTCACAGGGACCACTGATGTCAATCCAATGCCCAAAACTCAATGTCTGAATTGATTGTGTCCAATGGACAAGGTGCAACTTTGCCTGAGAGGCGGGGCACATTTTAAGGCACCCATCATGCACAGATTAGATTACAAGCTACTGTATAGCGTTTTAAGGTACTGAGACTTACACACGTCACCTCTGCTGGAGTTCCAAAATAATTGACCTCTGAGTCATTCTGAGCACAGACACCTGTGTGTTGGTTTTGCCCTCACCTGTGGTCCTCATCACCGCCCTTACTCAAGCTCCTACTTCCCTAGTGCTCATTGTGAGTCATTGTTTGGTTGTCGTACCGCATCTTCATTTGGCCGTGTCCTGCCTCCTGTTTTAACGGTACTGACAATTGGGGTCGAGTGTTAAGATGTTACATAGGGCAGGCAGTATTGACATTAAACTCCTTCAGAGAATATTGTCTCCATCACCTAAATGAGGTATTTTGAAACTATTTTCTCTATGTTATTTTTAAGCCAATGTCAATAAGCTTACTGAGTAGTGTGCAATATATAAGTCACTGTAAATCCTACTTCATTTTTTCAGGTGAATGTTAGGTTATGATGCAAGTTTCACCTATTAAATACGATACACGCTTCATCTTAAATAAATACTTTTGTGTTTTACCAGGTGTATCTTTAGGTTAGACGTGCTGCCGTCGCCAGATTTGCAGAGCGTTGCAGGTGTGAGGTAGCAGGTGTGAGGTAGCATTGCTCTCTAGTCCGGCACTCTCACTTTCTCTCTACCTCTTACCCAAATGTTTTCTCAGGTACCGAAAATTGGCACGGATTGATTTTACCTGAATCGAGAGGTAATTCAGTCGGTTCCCCATTGCCTGTTGACTCACACAATTAACGTTACGTACTATGAATGAGCGCGACACACACTGCGTGGCAGATCATCCAGCAGAATGAACAGCAGTTTACTTTAGCTTGTGAATTATATATGTTTTCTACCCAGCAGTGTGGCTTGTAGTCTCCATAATTTACTGGATAAAACTAAAATTGACCCGCAATTGGCAAATGCTAATTTTATACACTGATTGGATCTTATATTATTAAATCAATGCAGATGATTGTGTCCGAATAATTGGAATTAGTCCTCCCTCCATCATTAATTTACAAAGGTGATTTTGACTAATAATAAAATGATAATTGAGTTCAGTTGTTTAAAGAATCAATTAAATAAAAACATGTTCATGGTTTTAACACTTCCTACCAGAGATATCTCATTTGTCTCTAACCATTTTATTATTTATACTTTCCTAGTGGTCTACATAGGTCAAAAACATGAATTTGATATTTTTTCTCCAAAAATGCTGGTGAGATTGTTTGAGAGAAAAGTGTTTAATATACACCATTAATGTAGTGTTAGATCCACTTTTTTCTCTTCTTAGTTCTTGTTGTTCTGTGGAGGGTGTTCACCTTACTGGAGGTTTGCTTGTAATGTAACCAGGAAGTGGTAATCTATCAATCAAGGAAAGTAACTGTAACTGTGCTTTGGGAATCTAACTGCCCTATTTCTATTACTTTTATATATGTAATGTCTGCTGTCTGAATATATGTTTGTATTTTCAAACCTTACTTATAACATATTCCCAGCAAGATATAGTGCCTGATGTCGTTATGTTTCAATGAGTTAAAACAATTGAACACATCTTGATTAGAGGAAATGAAACGGTTATTTCAAAGGTTTGATGTGATTTGATGCTGAATGTTGGATTACAGACATCACCTCGTGTACAAATTCAGTGATAGCGTTATACAAGCATTATACAAAAAAATAATAAATACGCATTGCTGTTTTCCGTGTCAGTGTCTCCTCACCCACACGCCTCGTTCCAGGGAAATGAGCGAGGACCCTATATTAGTGATTAATTACCCCCCACATCCCTCGATGCAACCTGCACACAAGTAATCACATTAGACCGGCTGGTGGGCCGCTGTTCGACTCTATCAGGAAAACTTTGACACCTTCTTGCCTGTTTTGTTACTGTGAAGTGATAGCTTTCAGTAGAATCAGTATAGGCTAATGGAGCGTTAATGTGTTCGCATCGTTGACATGTTAATTGTGGCGTGTTCTACTAATTGCCTGGAATACTTTGCCACGTGACTCACAGCGCGTGCTCACTGGCAGCAGTTTCTCTGACATTTGTGGCGTGTGATGTGTGTGTATTTAAATCAGGATCTCTTGGTGTAGGATGAGCTAGCAGTAGTGTTTCTGAGAGACTGAGGTCCAGTCCACTGAGGTTATGAGGTGTTAGCTTTGACACTTGGCTGCCTGTCTGATCTGCATGTTGGTGTAGCCTAGCGCTAGCGCTAGCTCCAACTGACTACAGAGGATTGTTCCGGAATTATGAGAGAGCGGCTTCTGGGCCCCTTTAAGAAGTGAGGTTTGCATTCTCTCTGTTGTGTATCAATAAGAGCCACAGAAAGTGTGGTTGGAATTTGGCCAATCAACACACTGCACCCATTAGCACCTTTTAAGGAGGACATTCTCAGTTCTGTGAATGTTGCTGGGTCGGAAAGATCACGCAGCAATCAGTTTATTAGATACTCAATGTTTTCGTTTTCAGATGTGTCCGTTTATTTCAATTGCCGTTTATCCAAAAGCAAGAATTTAATGTTGTAAAAGTGTTAGGAGGCCACGCACCCTAGACAGAGAGATGGACGGGTGACAGCTGAGG
Source organism: Dallia pectoralis (assembly GCA_029465975.1). NCBI lineage: Eukaryota > Metazoa > Chordata > Actinopteri > Esociformes > Umbridae > Dallia > Dallia pectoralis. Next base: position 5,468,498 of record CM055756.1, read on the forward strand.
GGATGGAGCTAATGTTCTTCCTGGCAGACATCGCTAGTTTGGTACATTTCTGAGCAGGAAATGATCCAGAAGAATGAATTAATATTATTAGATTCAGCTGTTCTTTTAAAAACAGCCATTTGCTATAATATTCTGAATTCTGACCAGTTAACTTATTGCTGAATAACACATGTCAAAATTTACATTAAGTTTTATATTCATATTTTATTTTAAAAACTCTTAATAAAAGGTGATTTTGGTTTAACGTGTAAGGGAAATAAACATGCATGGTGTTGTTTCCATAGGATTGTCACCTGTCTAGCCTCCATGGGGTAAATGGAAACGTAATTCCTTTTTTAAACTGTGAAAACAGCTAGTTCACCTGGAAATATCATCAAACACTTGCTCACTGACCATTTACAGAGGTACTTAAATCAACAGTCTGACTGAGCTGGGATTAATTAGGAGCTATAAAGTAGAAAGGGCTGAACTGAAAGCAGAACAGAGAGGTCCAGGGTATGAAGGAGACTGACTAAGGGACACTAGCTGGTGACAGACATGATAAAACACCGGACATCCTGGCTGTCCCCTGGCTGTCTCCTGGCTGTCCCCTGGCTGTCTCCTGGCTGTCTCCCGGCTGTCCCCCGGCTGTCCCCCGGCTGTCCCCCGGCTGTACCCCGGCTGTCCCCTGGCTGTACCCCGGCTGTCCCTTCAAAGAAACACAGCAGCCGGCTGCTCGGATGTGACAGCTTCGAGAGGGATTGAAAAAAGTATGCTAAAAATGAAAGCTGTTTTGGTGTGTGTGTGTGTGTGTGTGTGTGTGATAAACTTAGCAATGCTGGGTCTTTACACTTTTCAAAATTTGCCTTCGAGGACTGTGAAGCTGATGTGATTGGACAGTCAGTGCCACAACTACAGTGGAAGCAAGAAATGTTTTATTGGTCAACGACTCGCGGACATTCTGTTGGAGAAAGCTAACCTAAAATAGCGCCTGTACACACTGGGCAAATTCATTGCACATCCTCGGCGAATTGTCACATTTTTAACCTTTCCATCTGTGGTTTTAACTTGAACTCTCCACCCACACGGGCACCAGGCTATGAAAAACAAACTTCCCACTGGTGCATTTAAAGGACATTGTCAATGTAGGTTATGTACTTAATAAAAAAAACACTAACGGTATTTTGCAGGAGAATAAAGTTTCATGAGGATTTAATATCTAATATTCTGACTCCATAATGTTTGTGAATACATGTGATCATAAGTGACCATTAAAGGCTATTAGTACTTAGTAGAGGTAGCTAACCCTCCCTCACTGTCCTGGCTTTATAAGGTCATGTGTTTCTTGGATTATTTAGGCGAAGGCTTCTCTTCAGTCCAGTAAAGAACTCAATTGATCCTGGAGCAATCTGGAGGACCAGTGTGACTCATGTATCTGGGTGTCATTCCATATGTTATCATAAGCGAACGTGGCAAAACGTGCCGGCTGTTTATCACAAACTGGACATTGAAACGGCATGTGTTCCTGGGCCTCTTTAGTCTCTTTAGAAACCCAGGACTCAGCGATTACAAGTCCGGTCGTTTAAACTCACTTATGTAATTATGGATCTAGGTTCCTAATCACTCCACCGTAGTAACTGAAGGTGACAGAGTGAATGCCACTGTGATTAAAAAATAAACAATATTCAAATCAAGTTAGAAAGTTACAAAACATAAATAAAACGTACATACCAGCTATATTAAACATCGTCCCATGTTGTAATATCATGTTTTTTTTAAGAATATCTAAAACATGAGTATCTAAAACACGTTATAGCACAGATGTGTGCTAGGAGCACCGGTTTTACCATAGACTGTACTAAAACTAAGTTTTTAACATTTCTATTTTCTCCAACCAGACCAGATTCCAAACTCCCCCATTGTGTCTATATTGGGACCACCTCACCATCTGGCTGTAACAAACGACACATAACATTTCCATCATTGAAACATATTGGAGAGTCTGTTCGTTTATGGGACGGACATTAAAAGACCAAACATCAGTGCAGTTATTCCAACGAATGTAGTCTATCACACTACATAGCTAGGGACCAAACCATATTTGACAATTTACAAAGTCAAAGCTTCCATCTACTATGATAATTAGCCTAATCTCTAGGGTTAATAATCACTATGTTCAATAATCCTAAAACGATATCTCCTCAATCTTTTAACATAGAGAGATAATAGCAACTCAGTCTTACACGATTTCCCCCTACTGTGTATACGGTACAATTTAAAACATGTCAGTCCCCTCCCGTTGACAGCACCGAGGGTTTTTAGATGACATGCGGACTGCGTGGCACTCTAGCATTCAGCAGAGGCACCGTAACATGCTACACCTATAGCTGTGTATTGAATATAAGGAACGGGACCGCGACTTATCGGGCCAAGTGCTGACCGATCACTTCACTGCACAGTCAGGCAAACACAGCTCAGCAGCGGACTAATTTGTTGTTGTTAGCGACCCCTGTGCTATTGATCCAGTACGCAGATAATACCCTGAGTAAAACACACAAACAGGTCCACGGTTACATTTGAGTTTAGCAGACGTACAGTCGATGAATTTCTCGTCAGATGGGTCAAACAAATGTTTTGTCCTTCCAAATATTAATCTATCTGTTTTTTGGTTATTGCTAGAAGGGATAAAAGTATAATAAAAGCATGTCACGCTATGGGGAGACTCATATTTAGCTTCATGTTTGTTAATAGCTAAATGGTAAATGCTGCGCTTTTATATAGCGCTTTTATCCAAAGCGCTTTACAGGTCCTGCCTCACATTCACCCATTCATACACTGACGACCGCGTCTACCATGCAAGGCGACTGCTGGCTCGCCAGGAGCAGCTGGGGTTAGGTGTCTTGCTCATGGACACCTCGACAATTCCAGGAGGAACCGGGGATCGAACCACCAACCTTCGGATTGATAGCAGTAGTATCATATAGCAGTAGGAACTTGGGGGCTATTATCCAGAAGTTATATTTCACCTCATCTTTCGGTTTGTTGCTCCATCTTATGCTGTCAAAATACAGAGCCTTCCTGTTCATTTGTTGCGTTAACATTTTGCAATATTACAAATACAATGTAAATATTGAAGTGATAATTTTTTTTGTGTTAACTATTAACCAAGCAGTTATATTGAAAAAAGGTTAATTGCATGCCGTCAGGTTTCTTTGAAAATGTCTTTAATTTATTTTCTGTAATAATGGTAATTATATATCTTAACGCGCGCATAAGTGAACGGCAGACAGATTGTAGACCTTTGTTCCACAGTGATTCACAGCAGCAACTGGACCCATGTGACCTGCTTATCTTCTTATCAGCTGATGTTTGACCTTGTCTGCTCAGGGATTTAATGGTGGCAAAGAATTTACAGGAGTTTGTGCGTAAGAAATTATTGATCTTGAGTGCGAAGCACTATCGAGGTCTTTTTTTATGCGCATGGGAAAGTAGAAATACAGCCAGACCGTACGACTGCAGTATTTAAATGCGTCATGCTGGTTGTGTTCATATACAACGGGCCACTCCCCTTTAGCTGTAATGCATCCTCTACTCACAGGCCACTCCCCTTACGATTCACAGGCCACTCCCCTCACAGGCCACTCCCCTCACTACTCACAGGCCACTCGCCTCACAGGCCACTCCCCTAACTACTCACAGTCCACTCCCCTCACTACTCACAGGCCACTCCCCTCACAGGCCACTCCCCTCACTACTCACGTTGTATAACAAATATACTCACAGTATAGTAGGCGTACATGCCAGCACTTTCTAAGAGGTCATCTATCATCTAAGCAAAGTTTGTGAATTTCCATAAAAGACAGACAAGGGAATGTACAATACAGGCAGGAGGGATTGTATGCAGAAGATTGTAAAACGTTTAGCTTAGAATTGGTCTCACCTATTTGTCGGTCCGTGACCCGAATTGTTTGGTCCTGGTTGTCATTTTCTCGGTCTCTTTCACTGCTCTACCCATTATAGTGAACATTTGTCATTGACCTTGTCGAAAGAAGATAACTGAGGGAGAAAATGAGAGTGAAACAGAGAACATTATCAGAATCCGACAGGTCTCTGGGTGCCGTCAAGCTCCTTTTTGTGATAGCACGTTATTTTCTCCATTCTGTTTTGCTCTCTTTCCCCCCATCTTTAAATTTGACCCAAAAAGTGGTTTTGTGTGTGTTGAGGAACAAATAACAATGCACATTTTGAATTGATATGTTCGTTTGCTCTCAAAGTGTAACTGTTTCTGTGTAACTGTGTGTGTGTGTGTGTGTCGTCAGGGTGTTTCTGTTTTTGCTTTTATTAACGTGTAACAGCAAGACCAAGACTCTTCAGTGTACATAAAAGAAAACATTGTTCATGATGTTGTACATGTGAACGTGAGAATTATGTAAAGATTTAAAGTATGCAAGTGTACAATTATAGGGTGTGTGTGTGTGTGTGTGGGTGTGTGTGTGTGTGTGTGTGTGTAACCAGGTTCTCAATATCTTCAACCAGCAATACTACACTGGAAACACAAACATGTAGACCCCCTAGTGGTTGGGCTTGAGTCACTGTTCATACAGCCAGCATATATTTATACATAATATATAATATAACATATTATGTAATATAATAATATAATATATACAGGAATATTCAGCACAGCATGTACACTGATGAGCCAAAACTTTATGACCACCCTGTCTGATACACTGTTGGTTCTCTGTGCCGCTCTTGACAGGTGACGATGGTTATAATGGACATTCTGACCTGTGTGTGTGTGTGTGTGTGTGTGTGTGGTGACACAATCCTTCTGTAACTATCAGAGAAAATGTCCAGTGACATGTCCAGTGACATGTGTGGAACGGGAGCACACCCCAAGCCTTGCTGTTCCAGCGATGCTCTGACCCAGTCGTAACAATTTGGTCCTCGTCACAGTCAGTCAGGTCTTTACTCGTGCCCATTTCTCCTGCGTGTTCAGTATAGAAACAGGCTGTATGCTTACCCTCCAATCTACCCAGACTGTGACATGCGCCCGTGTTAGGAGAGGTCTATATCTGTCTCTATTCGGTTCACCCATGACTGGTCACAGGTCAGATCTAGGCAGGGAAAACAGAGAACAGCATAAGATTGGCCTCCAGTTGATCCCTGGAAAGCTCCTAACAGATTGCAGGCAGATCCTAGTGTTTAGTTTAGTTGGCCGTCTGGGAGCGGCGTGGTGAGTGGGAGGGGGGGCTGGTAGAGGAGACCCCAGCAGCCTGGCTTTCACTGACCCCCACTCCCCCAGTGGACTGTCCGACAGGTTCGCCGGATGAATGCCGGGAACCTGCGTATACATTTCTCTCTCGCAGACGGAGTGACACCGTGTTATTGTTTTGGTTGTTTTAGCGTTGGGTGAAGGGCGGCGTCGGTGTGCCGTCGGCCATGTTTCCGTCGCTCGTTAAATGGAGGGTCTCGTGGGTGAGCACTTTCATGTTCTGCGGTTTGTTACCCTTCTGAGATGTGTTAGTGTCAGATGGGAATCTGTCCAGCTGTCTGTTCACCACTGCCCCCCTCTGTCAGAGATGCCTCACTTCACCGCTCACAGGTTTGCTGGTTGGAATGTGCAGGTTATCCTCCAATATCTGTTTATTCGAACCAAACTGCGTTCGTGCCATTCTTGTTAAACGCGCGGGCAGTTTTTGTTTGTTGATGGCGAGCGACACTTGAACCCCCAAATGGCGAGCTTATTTGGACTTCACAGTGATCATACACGCATGCCTTTGATAACCAGAGAAACCAGTTTTTTTGCGTAGCCATGATACTGTTCGTTAGGCCTGTGTTTCACCTTAGCTTATGGAAAGACGCACAGCAGCAATTGAGGTCAAAGCTCACAGTGGGTTTGTACAATATGTCCCATAGAGCTGCAGGGCTTCACACAGACATAGACATGCTGCTCCGTTTCAATGTGCTGCAATGGCATATAATGACAGAACGTTTCTGATGTCATATCTCCTGTTACGCTGTAATAAAATTGGCTCCGTGAACACTTCCTGATTGTGCAGATGGTTGTTCTAAGTCTATTTCTTCCGTAAAATAAACTGAGCTCCCGTAGAGCCGATATGCAGAGGAGATTAATGCTGAAATCACCTGTCCCCGGGAAACTACAAAGCGTGGCAAATGGGAATTGTATAGTATTCATTGTTGTAAGATCACTGATCACCACAGATGATCCGAACTGGTGTGGTTCTCAGATAGTTTGACTCGCTATAACCATAAAGACGTCTAGAACCCAACACCCCCAACCATAGAACCATAGAGAGTCTTATATTGTCTCAACAGAAGAGCCGTCCTCTCAAATATTGTTTCTTATCAGATTAATTCAATTCAAATTAACTGACAGAAACATCAGCTATTCTTTTTTATTGAGTTGTTTAATTTGGATGAAAACTCAAAATTGTGTTCCACGAAACACAGGATGATTTGTTTTAGATATTCCCAGAAAGTGTGTGACAATATAATATTTCTTCATGTATTTTCAGAAGTATTTTTATTTGCATTTGTGCTTTCGCTTGCAATTAAATACTAATTAGACTATTTACTGTTTACAGTAAAGCAGATATTAAATTAACTTGGTTTCTTCCAAATTCACACATATTAATTGATTTAATTAAATGTACAGACCTGGTTTGCATCACAGGTCTGTGTTTATTTCTGTAGGTGTGCAGAGGCGATCTCAGCACATCAGGTTGTCCCGGTCATGTAATCTAAGTGTCAGAGAAACTCCTTTTTACGTCCTGAGTACTTGTTGTTGCTGTTTTCAGGCTACGGAATAAGTGTTTTTCGTCCTACATGAAGCACATTTTTAACGTGGTACAGCTGGCTGCTATATTACACAGAGGTTGAGTATATCACTCTTCTATGTCAGCTATCTGATAGTGTGCCACCTCTTTGTGTTGTTTCTAACTATTATTTCTGCTTTCTGTTTATGTGCAGGAGTTGGATATTAATTGAACTAGAATTGCAACACTGTCAATAATCTAACCGGTCAATTGAGCCTTCAGTAAATGTATAGGTTCATCTGCTTTTCATGTGGAGATTATGAAGGGAGTGTGCCATTTGGGACACGCCCAGTATCTGCCGGGCATCATTCCGCAGGCTCTGTCCGAACCCTCTGACTCAGGGAGGGGAGGAGCCGGTCATTTATAGCCTGCTCACGTGTGTCACAAACAGCATTGGTCATGGTGACAATCATTGACCAGCGCATTCTTTCTCTACGTTACAAAGACACCTCCCAGCACAGACCTGTTCGACGCGTGCCCTGTTGTGACCTAAGTGGAGAGTGACCTTGCTGGCATGGCCTGACCTACGACCTTTCCGTACTAGCCCTCGGTCAAACGTTCAGCTCTGAGAGACTCTATGTTCACTTATGTCCACTCCAAGTTCAAACACAAACCTCCACATCCCTTCTGTCCTATCCCACCGCCCCCACCCCTCCCGCCCAAACCCCCCGGCATGCTGCTCAGAGAAGCGTAAAAAGAGGCTGATTACTTCTACGCAGCTCATTAAATGAGGCAAGGCACTATTAGAACGGTGCTGCTCCTGTGAGCCGGCGTCTCATGTTCCCTGGGAACATGCCTCATTAGACCAGTATTATTATTTAACGTTCCCAACATTCCCAATGGCTCTTCACCCACTGGCTTCGGGAACTGTAGATATGGATCGACGGCGTCTCGTTTTCCTCCTCATTGCTTCTCTATTCGCTTCCCATGATCCAGTGTGGCTAAACGGGGGGAAACGAAGTCAGGATTATATTAAAAGCATCTAAGGAAGGGGCGATGTGAGCGTGGGTAATTCAACGTTGGCCTGTATTCTCCTGTCCCTAAGCAATTCCTACGGAGTTGAAATTCAGCAACCGGACATTCAAATAAACGGCTAGAGTCTCACACTGTTCAACTTTAACTAAAACCACTGGATTAAACGGTTTGTATAAAATGGCAACGCGCTAGAATAGTGGATAATGGGGCGAGACAAATGAGATTCGGTTACAAAATATTAAATCTGGAACTGTAGCCTGTTATAAATAGTCTTTGCTTATTCTACTAGTGAACCAACACACTTTATATATATATATATATATATATATATATATATAACTGATGGCCTGTTAAATAGGATACTAGCTAGCCATCAAATATAGCGAGGAACAGTTTGGTCTTGTCAAACTACTTAAAGAATTAAATTGCATAATAACAATTTTGTTTTAGGGATATTTATTTATATATATATTTATATATATATTTAGCCATGTTGGCCTAAGAAAAAATCAATTCACAATTTTAGGAACGATAGATTACTCTCTGTACTGGACTTACAATGACAGTTAATTATTAATAAACGGAGCAATTGCTTAACAAGGAAGCAGAGACAGAGATTTAATATTCATGTAACTTGGCCTTGGCCATGTGGAAAAAAACCCAATGACATTCCCAAGTAGTGCCATCTACTCTAGTGATGATATACCTCTCCTGAAGAGAATCAAATTATTTTCACTTTATTAGATATGAATTAACGCAGTGTCTATTATTACTACACATTAATGTTTCTGAAATCTTAAATGAATAATGGATTGTATAGGATAAAATTTAGTGTTAGGAGACTAGATGAGTACTTTTACCTCAGGGAGGGAGTAAGATGTCAGTCAGTAATAGAGCCAGGTAGAGATAGAAATGCTGACTGCCACACTGACAACCGTTGTTGTGCTGTGCTTTGTAACATGCTGGGGAGAGACGAAAGGAGAAAAAGAAAAAGTAAAAAACATCGCTGACATTAAACCGTTTGGAAAGTGATCTCTATGGACTCACTCGATGAAACAATAGCTGTCACTTGCTTTGGCATTGCGACGTAAATAACATTTGCTCAGGGAAAAAAATGAATACCACAGAAGAACAATGTCACAAAATAACTGGATCCAAACAATGACTGACAAGATCCACTAGGGAAGGAGGAACTTAAATTGGGACATCGATAAGGAAAACAGGTGAGGGCAATAACGAATGAGGGATCGAGGATGTTTGAAGGCAGGATTGCCGTGCCGGTACATGACATTGAGACGGTGACAAGTTATATGAACACATTTTCAACAACCATTATAAAGGGTGACCGTTATACTTACGCAACAACGGTGTGACCGTTCGCAATAGTGATGTTTCAATTTAATAAAAGAAAATGTTGGTTACAATTTATAACTTGTATTAGAGGTGAAAAAGTGATGTCATGGTTTGTCCTGATATCAGCCTTAACTGTTTACTTTTGATATCCACTGTAGTCCCCTCTGTGTTGACGATAGACACACACCTTGTTGTTGCAACTCTATGGTCCCGCCTGCACACACCTCTGTGACACAGCCCAATTAGCATCACTATGGAGCCTCCTAAACACTCATCCATGGCCCTGTCTGCGTCATCCTTATGACTCACCTTAGACAACTCGGCTAACGCTACACACAACACTCCACTCTGCTGTCGTTGCTGAATCGGAACCGGGCAGTTTCGCCAAGTCCGTCAACACACACAAGGATTTGATCTGACCTCTAGCTGCAGCATTTAGAACGCACATTTTAAAAGATCCACAAACCGCGCAAACAGAGCAAAATACACAACACGAACAAGAGACCATGCCTAGTCGGTCAATGCACTGGGTAAATATATAATGTGGTATAATTGTCTGCATAGTGCAAAGGAGCAGTGTCTAGATAAGTGAGCAGATTGCAAAAAAGAAAAAGAGCCATGTCCAGGTTTTAGTTTCAAATTGTGGAAGAGAGCAATATTTAGTTGTATATACAGCTGTGCAAAAGAAGAGCAATGCCCATTTACAGTACAGGATGTCCACCGTGGCTTTTCGTATCATAGCTGATAGTCTCCAGTGCGGATTATGTTTATGGGGAGGTTTTGGCTAAGGGCAATCTATTGCTAGAGGCATATTCCATACCGTAGACTGACCTCTGTGGGGAAGAAGCAGTTCTTGTGGCGGGATGTTTTGGTCTTGATAGACCGTAGCCGTTTGCCAGAGGGGAGAGTTCTGAATAGTCCGTTACCAGGTTGGGAGGGGTCTGCCTACGTTTTTGCTGCCCGCCTCAGTGACCTGGCCAATAGTTTGCTCCGCAGAGCTGATGATGTGTTGCAGTCTCTTTATTCTTGACAGTGGCTGCTGAGTACCAGACGATGATCAAGGAGGTCAGGATGGACTAAGTGATGGCTGTGTAGGATAGAGAAAAAAGGGAAGAGGGGACAGGACACAACCTTGAGGGGTGCCAGTGCTGATGGTCAGAGGGTCTGACAGGTGTTTCCCCCTACCTCAGGTGTTGCCTCCTGTTGGAAAGAAAGTCTGTGACCCATTTACATGTTGACACAGACACTCCAATGGTGGAGAGCTTATCCAGGAGGAGGGCTGGGATTATGGTTTTAAAAGCAGAGCTGAAGTCCACAAACAGGATTCTGGTGTAGTTTCCCGGGGAGTCAAGATGCGGCAGAATGAAGTGGAGTTCTATGTTGATTGCGTCAGCCTCGGACCTGTTGGAAAACTGCAATGGGTCTAGTACTGGATCAGTGATGGCCTAGAGATGTGACAGCACCAGGCGCTCAAAGGACTTCATAACCACAGAGGTCAGGGCAACTAGTCTGTAGTCATTAAGCCCTGTGATCCTTGGTTTCTGGTGGAGGACGTGAAGCATGCATGGACGCTGGATGACTCCAATGATTCATTGATAATGTCTGCGAACACAGCAGATATCTGGTCCTCACAGTGCTGAATATGCATAGTACAACTCAAGGAAACCATGCGTGTCCATTTGTGTTGTATCAATACGCATTTCGTAGAGGTCGTTTGGTTGCATTTCTTCACAGTATTTACTGCAATTGATTGCAGTGTCAATCTTTATCATGTAATGAGTTTGCAAGGAAAACCTAAAACGAAGCAAATGCTTTACATATTGTTCGTTTGATTCAGTTCTGCGCACAGAACCCAGGTCACGATTGACGGTTTCATAGTGCTGCTGCCAAGGTGTGAAATTAAAAGTTGATTAAGTGCCAGATATATTCCTGTGCTTTAACCGAATATCAGTTGACTAAAGTCTCGGCTCTCAAACCGGACGAGTACTGTATTCTGTTTTATGATAAACCATACAGACATGATTTACACTGCTCTTCTTTGAGGTCACTTGTCTTCAATACATACAGTACATTTAACGAGTTTAAATAGGAAATATAGCAACTTTTATCTGAAATATAGTCAGTGACAAGGTTGGAAATAATGATTTTTTTTGTGTCGTTCAAACCTCAATTTGCAGAATGTTAATCTTTGTGATCTCAAGCTACCAAACGTCCTCTTTTCAGTGTCTGTGTTCTTTTGTCCATCTTGATCTTGTGTTTCTTTTGGCCAGTCTGAGATATGGCTTTTTCTTTCCAACTCTGCCCAGAAGGCCAGCCTCCCGGGGTCGCCTTTTCACTGTTGACATGTTTTGTGGAGACAATATAATGAAGCTGCCAGTTGAGGACCTGTTTCTCAAACTAGATTCTCTTATGCATTTGTACTGGTCCAGTTGTGAACCTCACACTTCTCTTTTTTATCTGGGTAGAGACGTATTCTGTGAATGGAGTAGTACACAAGAATTACCTGATGAGAGTCAGAAAATAGTGGTTTGTTGCTTCTTGACATTTTGAGCCACAATTTCTGATGCTGCGGATAACCAATCAAGGCAGAAGTCTTGAGCACTGTTAGCTGTACTTCTAATGATTTGATTAAAGCCAAACTGTTTCTGAGTCCATTTATGGTTTATATTTTTTGTTCTTTGGAATAAAAACGTTCATTATCTTCAATAGGCTTGCATTATTGAGCAATTACAGTACAAACCGTAGTTTCAATTTGATGACAATTCTCTAGACAATGAATCAATATGAGGAGAATTAACTAAGAACAATCTATTCTTTCTGCTTGGTAACTACGGAGTTGGCCTTGGTTAAGTTGAGTCTCTGAATAACATGTCACATTCTGAGGCTCCAGGCCTGCCATGTCTCTCCAACCAGGTCTCTCTCCTAGTTTCTCTTCTTTAGTGCCCTCGCCGTGTCCCTAAAAAATATCCCTACTTACGTTTCTACTTCTCTTATCATCATTTGTGTCGTGTCCTGTTTTTTCTTTTTACATTCAGTCCACTAACGTCAATGTGTTCCTCTGAGTGGCTTGTAGTCCTTTGTTTTTCCAGTGCTTGGGTCCGTTCTGCCTCCATCATATATACGCTACAAAGAGGGATTGCTCAGTTTTACCCGCTTTTTGGCCTTTTTGTTTATTCTTCATTGGGCCTTTAGCATTGATGTGTTTTAGAAAACGTTGGCTGTCTGTAAAGTCATCAGTGTAAGGGACAGAGCCCTGTCCCTCCATTCTATGGTGGGGCTGACACCTCCCCCGTTTCCTGAGGGAACAATCAGGGACATTGGAACCACCTGTGTTTCTCTCTCACCTGTTGTGTGTTGTCTTCGTTAGTGCGGGTATTTAAGTTAGTCCTTGTTTGTTAGTCTGTGCGGATCATTGTTTAAGGAATGTGGGTTTTTGGTTTTCTGGTTCTGTGGTTAATGTGGGTTTATGTTTGTTTATATTAATGTTGTGGGATCTGGGGGAAACTTTAGGGAAGGTGATTTTCATTAGTTGTTTCTGTTTGTTTAAGTTCTCGTTTCTAGTGCCTGTCCTGCCTGGATGAGAAAAAAAACCCTTTTTTGGAAAAGCTTCTCTGCGATTGTGTCTACTCCTTGTGATCTGCATGGCAGACCCTGACAGAATGATCCGCCGCACTATGACACAGCGGAGAAAGAAGAGCTGTCCGTCCACTTACGGACAGTCTCCAGAGTTCCCTGAATGTTTTCGCCGGTGCGCGATACGGCGCGGACCGCCCCTCCCTCCTCGAACATCCACTCCGCCAGCTATCTGGTTACCGGCGGACTACGCAGCATTGCGTGAGTGGAGAGAGTCACTCCGCAGCGAGGATGAGGAGTATCTGGAGGGGGAGTACGGCTGGGAGCCCTATGGTGCTGAGGACTCCGAGCCTGAGGACGAGTCCGAGGAGGAGGAGTACATGGAGGGGGAGTTTCGCTGGGATCCTTTCACCCTCCAGCTGATTCCTGTCTCACCCTCCTCGGTTCTGCCCTCCACCTCACCACCCCTGAGAGCTGCTCGGCAGCTCAAGATGGCTGCCGCCCCGCAGCATAAGATGGCTGCCGCCCCGCAGCTCAAGATGGCTGCCGCCCCGCAGCTCAAGATGGCTGCCGCCCCGCAGCTCAAGATGGCTGCCGCCCCGCAGCATAAGATGGCTGCCGCCCCGCAGCTCAAGATGGCTGCCGCCCCGCAGCTCAAGATGGCTGCCGCCCCGCAGCTCAAGATGGCTGCCGCCCCGCAGCTCAAGATGGCTGCCGCCCCGCAGCACAAGATGGCTGCCGCCCCGCAGCACAAGATGGCTGCCGCCCCGCAGCACAAGATGGCTGCCGCCCCGCAGCACCAGATGGCTGCCGCCCCGCAGCACCAGATGGCTGCCGCCCCGCAGCACAAGATGGCTGCCGCCCCGCAGCACAAGATGGCTGACCAGGCTCAAGCGGCGAAAAGGACAGGGAAAGTCTCACTGCTGGACAGTGGTGAGGACTTTGAGTTTTCAGACGAGGAGGACATTGATGATGACCCTCCTCCTTTGGAAGACACCGGAGGTGGAAGGAAGAAGCTACTGCCTGAGCCTGTCCCCGTGTCCTTGCCTGAGCCAGTCCCCGTGTCCTTGCCTGAGCCAGTCCCCGTGTCCTTGCCTGTCCCAGGTTCCCAGCCTGAGCCTGTCCCAGGTTCCCAGCCTGAGCCTGTCCCAGTTTCCCAACCTGAGCCTGTCCCAGTTTCCCAACCTGAGCCTGTCCCAGTTTCCCAACCTGAGCCTGTCCCAGTTTCCCAACCTGAGCCTGTCCCAGTTTCCCAACCTGAGCCTGTCCCAGTTTCCCAACCTGAGCCTGTCCCAGTTTCCCAACCTGAGCCTGTCCCAGTTTCCCAACCTGAGCCTGTCCCAGTTTCCCAACCTGAGCCTGTCCCAGTTTCCCAACCTGAGCCTGTCCCAGTTTCCCAACCTGAGCCTGTCCCAGTTTCCCAACCTGAGCCTGTCCCAGTTTCCCAACCTGAGCCTGTCCCAGTTTCCCAGCCTGTGCCAGCCCCCTTTTCCTTGCCTGAGCCAGCCCCCATGTCCGTCCCAGAGTCTGTCCCCGTGGCTGTCCCCGTGGCTGTCCCGGTCCCCGAGCTCACTCCAGCCCCAGAGCTCACTCCAGCCCCAGAGCTCACTCCAGCCCCAGAGCTCACTCCAGCCCCAGAGCTCACTCCAGCCCCAGAGCTCACTCCAGCCCCAGAGCTCACTCCAGACCCCGAGCTCACTTCAGACCCCTGGTCGGAGTCTGTCCCCCTGCCTGACCCCAGTCCTGTCCCCCAGCCTGACCCCAGTCCGGTCCCCCGTCCTGTCCTCGAGCCCCGTCCTGTTCTCGAGCCCCGTCCTATGCCCGAGGCCGTCATCCTGGCCGAGCCAGTTCCCGGGCCAAGGACTGTTGCCGGGCCAAAACCAGTTCCCCGGCCACCTGAACCGTGTCCTCCGGCACGGCCACCTGAACCGTGTCCTCCGGCACGGCCACCTGAACCGTGTCCTCCGGCACGGCCACCTGACCCGTCTCCTCCGGCACGGCCACCTGACCCGTGTCCTCCGGCACGGCCACCTGACCCGTGTCCCCCGGCCCTGCCTCCTGACCCGTGTCCCCCGGCGCTGCCTCCTGACCCGTGTCCTCCGGCGCTGCCTCCTGACCCGTCTCCTCCGGCGCTGCCACCTGAACCGTGTCCTCGGGCGCTGCCTCCTGACCCGTGTCCTCCGGGTAGACTTCCTGACCCGCTCCCGCCGGGTAGACCTCCTGACCCGCTCTCGCCGGGTAGACCTCCTGACCCGCTCTCGCCGGGTAGACCTCCTGACCCGCTCCCGCCGGGTAGACCTCCTGACCCGCTCCCGCCGGGTAGACCTCCTGACCCGCTCCCGCCGGGTAGACCCCATGACCCGCTCCCGCCGGGTAGAACCCATGACCCGTCTCTGCCTGTCCGGTCTCCAGACCTGCTCCCGCCGGGTCGACCACCTGATCCGTCGTCGCCTGTCCGGTCTCCTGATCCGTCTCCGCCTGTCCGGTCTCCTGACCCGTCTCCGTCTGTCCGGTCTCCTGACTTGCATCCACCAGACCGGGCGGCCTCCTGGTCTGTCAGCCTCTGTCCTGCCCGAGACCCGTCTCTTCGTCCTGCCCATGTCCAGCTCATGGATTATATCTGCTCTTGTGTTTTGGGGCGTTTCAGGAGCCGCGCCCCTTGGTGGGGGATTCTGTAAGGGACAGAGCCCTGTCCCTCCATTCTATGGTGGGGCTGACACCTCCCCCGTTTCCTGAGGGAACAATCAGGGACATTGGAACCACCTGTGTTTCTCTCTCACCTGTTGTGTGTTGTCTTCGTTAGTGCGGGTATTTAAGTTAGTCCTTGTTTGTTAGTCTGTGCGGATCATTGTTTAAGGAATGTGGGTTTTTGGTTTTCTGGTTCTGTGGTTAATGTGGGTTTATGTTTGTTTATATTACTGTTGTGGGATCTGGGGGAAACTTTAGGGAAGGTGATTTTCATTAGTTGTTTCTGTTTGTTTAAGTTCTCGTTTCTAGTGCCTGTCCTGCCTGGATGAGAATAAAAACCCTTTTTTGGAAAAGCTTCTCTGCGATTGTGTCTACTCCTTGTGATCTGCATGGCAGACCCTGACTATCAGACACATTACATTCTACAAACTAAAGTCTTTTATTGTTACAGCGAACCCTGTCTTGAGAACACACGACTGCATATTTGACTCACAGATTTACCCCAACGACTAAGCCATCTTACCACTGACAGCACCATAACACCATACAGTCCGAATGCGTTACCTTAGCGATTCTGATTGGATCGCTTCGAATCTTCAATGACAGGCAGTGAAATGAAAGTGTCCACGGTTAGCTTATGAACGAAAGACATACAGTAGCTGTGAGGTTTCTGTTTGCTGACCTATAGGTTTAAACCGGTGAACGTGATTTCTGAGCTGTTGTGATGCTTATACGCTGTGTCCATGTGAGGCTTGATATTTCCTCTCATTCTTATTTCACCATGATCCATCTTTATAATAGTTTGCCAGTGCAAGTTGGAAATGATTGATGTGGCCAATGATATATGTGATGTTTAGGCAATTTGAAAATGTGGAAAAAGCCTTTACCTCTGAAATTAATTTATCATGTAACTACCACGGCTGAAAGTTCAATGTAGCCATCGCGTCTCCGGTTTCTGTCAACGCCGTGCTGCCACGTCTTCTGAAGAAGGTGTAAAAAGGTATTTAATCAGCTTCCATAATAGAACAGGACAGCTGTTTGCTCTTGTTCTGAATTAGAAAAAGCCAGCACTCTTGTTGTTTCTATATAGCATGAGGACAGAAAAGGGTGTTAAAAAGCAATGCCATTTTGTGCAGTTGTATTCAAGAACAGATTTAATTTCATAGCAAATGCACATTGAAATACACATATTGTCACGGTGAGGTGAAGACCTCATGTCTTTATCCCGTGTTTACGGTTTCCATTTCCCATTAACTCATCTCCGGACTCAAACCAGTCACTTTAAGTCCCTAACTGTAATTAGTAAGTGTATAAATGTTTCCTGTCCGCTGTTTGTGCTTCATTGTTGAATGTAACGTCCGTCGTGTTACGTGAGTGTTAGTTTGTTTATTAGTACTGTTTGTGCTTCATTGTTGAACGTAACGTCCGTCACGTTTGATGAGTGTTTGTTCATAGGGTTGTTTCGTTGTTGTTTGTAAGCCTCTTCATTACGGTTTAATTAAGTGTTTAGATTATCTGTTCGTTGTTTAGTTTTTTATTAAATCAACCCAGAAACTAGATAAATGCCTGCGCCTGATTCCTGCAAACCAACTAAAGGATTTGTGACACATTGTGCACGTTCCATACCTCACCGTCCCCTAACTCAGCCAGCTGATGAATGGTTTGAAATGTGGCATTGATTATTGTAAATGAATAGCCTTTACAATAGATATGTGTGAATGTATTTATTTATGTAGGTTCCTGTAATGTTGATTAATTACCAAATTGGCAGTTAATTTATGTTTATTCAATTGCTCGATCTTTAGGCCTGCTGCAATGTACCCTCATAAGGGTCCGATCAACCAATAGCTTGTGATCGATCTGTTTGGGGACCTCTGCTCTAGGTCAAGAAGTAAATAAATGAGTTCATATGAACCTTCCAGTGAAGGAGGAATTAAGACAATACGCCTGTGCCAAATATGAGCCCTGGTTAGGGGAGGGAGCCAATTAGAGAGGACATTGGAGGTACATACAGAATATCTCTCAATAACCAAGTATCAGTGCACTGTTTTGTGACGATTTCAGTTACTGTTTTGTGACGATTTCAGTTACTGTTTTCTGACGGTTTCAGTTACTGTTTTCTGACTGTTTCACTTATTGTTTTCTGACGGTTTCAATTAATGTTTTGGGACAGTAACTGTTAATTTTGCTGTTGAATATGTTTAATTATTTTGCTGAGCTTTGTCTTATACATTAACAGCCTGGCCCACACTGGTTAAGATGCCAGACAAGTGGCAAGCCCACAAAAAAAGGCATCAGGAAATGTTCTCAGATTTTTTTTCATTTTGCTTGCCTTTCTATGACACCAAAAAAAACCAAGATGTGATATAATGGCATCTGGGAAAATATATCGGCCTTGTCAGTCTGTACTTTCAGAAAAGTGTCCCATCTGTCACTTAAAACAAGGTGTCCAGATATCCATTTGTGTGATGAAAAAAAGCCATATCCCATAGGATTTGCTGATGACCTTCTAAAGCTGATATATGAATCACTGTTCAGTTCTGTTTCGGTTTGCGTCTTGCTTACGTGTATTCAAGCAGCAGTGTGTGCACTATACAGTTGTGAACGATGAGGTGTGTGTGTGCGTGTCGTCTAGATCCACAATACAGTCTGTGTGAGTTATAGCATCCACATCTCTGGTCTTTACATCCATCTGGCCCCTGAGTAACTGGGCTTGCTCATTCCCAGTAGCGTTAACCAAGAAGAGCCCGTCCCTTTATATCTATAGCAGACCCTGAACCCTTCAGTAAGGAAGATAATTGTTCACTTTGATGTGACAAAGCACGACACACTCGCGCTAGGTACATTTACAATAGATACTTGTCTCTGACGTAACAACTAAACCTTTCCTCTCTCCCTCTTGTCTCTATGTCCTGGGTTTGCCTCTGGATTCCTTGACTGTCCTACTGACTCAACTGCGGGCTCTCCTATCTGTTCTGGCTGTGCTGACTGACCCAGGTAAGTGTTCTATGTTTTAAAGCATTACTCCCCGTCAACTTGGCTCAGCGACATTACGTAGGGAGTAAAGTGTTCACTGCAGTGTCATGTCTGCATGCTAGCTGCAATGTTCTCTGTCATTTGAATTATATTATAATTGAAAGCGTATACGAGGTACACAAAGTGAACAACAAATGAACTCACAATCTTCCCGATGCGGCTTTTTCTACTTTTCGACACGCATATACATGAAGTTGTTCATTCGGATGGGCAGAGGAAATCTACTATTGAAACGGGTATTGGCCACTGAGTCAGCCAAGAGTTCAGGCTTAGAAATGTTCTCGTTTGAGTTGAACACGCATTCAGCTAAAGTGAAATAAAAATCGGCGTATAATGTTTTGTGTTTGTGCGTAGACATTGCTAATAATGGCAGTAGCCATGGGTGTTCACTAGATTTGATCTGGCCACTGCGCCCCCAGGTGGTGAGAACACACAAACTCATATATTTTACAGGAGTCTTTTGGTTTTATTTGGAGATGCTATATTTCTAACATAATGTGGGACATGTGTTTTAAATCACACTGATGATCTTTGTCTACGTCATATCACTGAACAAACGAAGAAAAAACACACAAGGACAAATAAGCAGGCAGACGGTTATGATAACAGACATAACACAAAGACAGACGAACAGACAGACATGACGCCAGACGATCACAATGAAAGAGACAAAACGACATACAGACACAATGACAGGCAGAGACATCTCCAGCATGCACTTCCACACTCCTCCAGCAGATGGTGCAGGATAGCCAGGAGTGTGTGAACAGCTCTGAATGTCAAGGGTAAGAGCTGTTGTCAATTTCCTGATGTCTCTGCGTTTCATCAGATTGCCGCGTGTGTCCTTTAGTCAAACGGGACGAGGACTAACATGTATCCCCGTCCCAAGCCGTGTGTGATACTCCGGCAGTTTCACATCTGTGAAGTGAGAGAGACTGACTTGCAATGACTTTGAGCCATAGTGGAACACCTGCCAGGTGGCCCTGCTGTTTTGACTGACACCATTAGCATCTGCCGTTTGTCACGGCACGCGTCATACAACCTGACGTCTGTCATAGCGCCATACACTGTTACTACGGTACCCTGCACCTGGGCGACGCGTGACTGTCAGGTTTGCGCTACGGAAGACTGTAGCTCTGGCTTTTAAAGAATCGGCTAAGTGCATTAAAATGTGAGTAACGTATTGTGCCGAAACATTGCTTTTTAAAGCCACTCTGAAACCAAAAGGGGAAGAAAGGCAGCAAGGAATTGATTCCTCTTAAAATGTGAGTAATCCATTGTGCGGAAACATTGATTTTCAAAGCCACTCCGAGGCCGAATGTGAAGAAAAGGAGAAAGGAATTGATTCCTCTTACTTTGTCCGCACGTTTGAAGCGGTTTTATTTTTAGTTTTCATCAACTGTGCCCCCGCTTCCGGCTGGATTGAATGCCTCGTGTCCAAGACATTTGTTTAGCCAGACTCACAGTAGTTCTGCCTGATAGTGATGGAGGAATTGAGAGAGTCAGACGGGTGATTAGCTTCTTTTCAGCATCGTGCGCGTGTTCATTTAAAGATGCAGTCTGGGATTTTGCAAATTAATAAACTGTTTTTTAGCATTTTATTTTTGGCGGGATTTGTAATACGCTGTAGGTATTTGCATAATAAGTATGTGGAATCATTATCCAATCTCGGTTAGTCGTAACGTTTTAAATCGAGTGGTTTTTCACTACATTAATTGGCACATACATGAACGCAGTTTAGGCTTTTACTAACAAGTGACCAATTTTTTTAATTCATTTAAAAAAAAATATGAAATATGATGGGTCAAAATTCAAATGATACAGATTGTGGCTGTTGTTGACTATTTCTGCGTTTAGTTCATGTGTCTTTTACACCTCTGTTACAGGCTGATACAATTCATGTCAAACAACAGCATATATTTGCTATTTTAGTATGTGTAGTATGCTGTTTGGCCACGGGGAGTGTTTAAAATGGAAGATCTGTCACAAACTCTTGGGGGTAGTGGTGTGGAGGAACCAAGCACAGGCATTACTCAAGTTTTGAGGTTTTTAATCAAAATAAAAAGAAAACAGAAAACATCTACACTGGGTTGAAATAAACCTGCACTACAACAGACACAAAACCAGATAGGACAACTGACATTTAACAACGAAGCGCGAAGACATGGGGAACTGAGGGAACAGATATGCACTCACTAATTGATGACAGGGACTCGGTATGAATGGTAATTGACAAGACAATGAATGAGTGGGGCTGCATTCATGGTAGGAAACAGGTTTACACAGAGTGAACACATTGGCTGTTCAGCTCACCGTGACAAGATCATTGTCTGGGTTGTCTACACACATGCATTCAAATGACAGATGAAGAGACAAGATAAGGCTCTATCATGTTGGAATTTTGTTAATGCTTGTAGTGTTGGTCAACATTTTATATACTGCTGTGTATATATATATATATATATATATATATATATTTTTTTTTTTTTTAACTTTATTTGCTCAGAGAGTCAGTCAAGACCAACACAACTTCAACATTAAAACCCAACGCAACAATAAGCGATTTAATCCAAATGAGAATTCCCCTATAAGTAGGTAAACCAATAAACCAGTAAACCAATCCTGTGACTGGGTTGGGCAACTCAGGTTTCCACGCTTCGACGGCATAATTGGGTCATTTGGAACCCTATGTAAAGTAACGATTCAATCTAAAGGCTTTTAATGGCCTCAAGCCAACCTTTTTGATACAGGACACATAGATGAGTATCAAAACCGTTTCCTGTAAAAAAAAGAAACTGGTGTCAGTCTTGCTAGACTGCATCTAATTATGTGTTTTCTTTTAGAGGCACCTGCAATTTGTCATATAGTATCACCAATGTGAAGAACCGATTGGAAGGTTGAATGTATAAAATGTTCATTGTGTCTGAGAGGAAGATTGTGTACGTAAAAGAAAAAGCTCACTTCTCTGCAAGTAGCTTATTTATTATTTCATCCATATGTGTGTTCTAAACGATGCATCCTTGTCAGTCCAAACGCAGAGGTCCAAATATTGCTTGGCAGCAGTTTTTTTTATTTAACTGTGCATATTAGCTAGATGTATGGTCAATACTATATTATATGGAGTGTCAGAACAATGTTCCTCATATTTAATGCTTGTTTTTTAATCTTTATTGCCGCTTTTAAAGGCAGCCAATATCGTTCTGACCTTCAGTTGCCCTTAAAGCTGCAGCTTTATCGTACCGCAGGTCTATCGTAAGCTACCTAGATTGCGGCGCCTCGGTTGTTTTGTTGAGCAATCATTTTATGAATGCTCCGCCTCACTTTATATCTGTTTGTCTGTCTGTTTATCGGTGTGTCCATTTGTCTGGCTGCTTGTCACTAGCAACCCCAGGTCAGGGCAAAATGGATAAGCCAAGTAAGAACTAATACTGTTTATAACGATGAACCAGCCCAAATCATAATCATTGCAGGACAACACACAGTAACAGATTTCGCCTTGAAATTAGTACAAAGGAGGTTCTTGTTACATCTTCCAGAATGTTCCCCTTTTTACGTTCTGAAATCTAGTTATTTTGCCACCTGCAAACACATAGACAGGAGCGAAGCCCAGACGTCACACGATGGCTTTAGAAGAGTATGGATAATGGTTGTGTGGTGTCTAACTTAACATTGGAATAACACAGGGCTGCGAGAGTTTTTATTCCAGTTGAATTTAATGTTCGTATGTTTGACCTCATCTGGCAGTGGAGGTTGACATTTGTATCTGCTATACTGTCCTTCTCCTCGCGACCTTGAGTCATCGATTGCAAATATCACAATGCACTTTCCGATCTACCCGATGGATCCATCGGTAAACTCTTGGTATCATCTCTCCTCAGATCAGTTCATGAGGGTGGGTTGTAGCAGCTCAAAATGTGGACCGTTCACGGTCGAATGTTGGCTATATCTTAAAGCAATATTTATCTATTTCCGTGTGACCACTATCCAGATAAGGAAATATAATCTCAGCTCTTTTTCTGAATTAGCACGCCGTTGAAGCAGGTTATGTCTGTGAGTGGCTTTGGTTATTCCGATGAGATATGCATGAGAATATATGCATCTCATTTATTTCCACATTAAAATATGTCTTCAGCGGAATTGTTTCCTAATGTATATTCCAGAATTGTTGGCACCATGTTTTCCTCATGCCAGAGGCTAATGAAGTCCTAATGAGTATTTTTTGGATGTGTTTGTATTGTGTGTGTGGTTGTGTTCATCCACTTATCATACTGATAAGATGGTACTGTGATATATGGCAGTTTTCGGATTGTGATATCATTTATTTTCCCACACGCAAGGAAATCCATTTTCACAGTCACTGGCAGAAGCCACAAAAGCATAAACAATACCTAAAAGCCTGATTTGTCGGCACAGAACCGTGATTTATATACGTGACACTCCAAACCCATACAAACATAACGGAATCATTTGCGCTTTAATTCCAGTCTCTCTAGGTTAAATGAAATTATTTTCTCTACACCTCAGAACCAACGTATCCGGAATTGGATGTTGTCTTCTGCCTAATGATCCGGTAATGCCGACAACATCCAAGAATTTAGATGTGCATTTTTGTTACCCAGCCAAGAAAAGGCAACGTTGTGGAATGTAGACGGAACAAGAAGAACATCTATGCACTGAAAAGCAGTTTATATAAAAACCCAGTGGAGATTGGAGAGGAGAGAGATGTGCTGCTGGTGTTGATGCTTATATTAAAAACAGCAGGGAAGGCCAGCGTGTTTTGGTGTCTCATGTTAAAAGCAAACAAACCCCGACCAAAACATACACCCCTCATCGAACATGACCACTAGGTCGTGACAACTCGGAAACCCACACTGCAGACGGCGTCGTGGCGCCATCGTAACCGACGGAGCTTTATCTTCGAGACTAATGCAGAGGTCAGTGATAAAACCGGGCCTCATGTGTCCTCACCTCCCACTGAGATATTTATACATTTAAGAAAATGCAATTCGTCCATAAGGGTCCCCGCTCCTATCCGTCAGTAGCGCCTCATTAAAACATTCAACATAGCGGCAATCAACCGCAAGCGCGATTCCTATTGACCACGTCTTTTTGATGCTGTTGCCAGTAGCTACAGTAGACGTAACTGCAGAGGAGGAGGGACTAAGATGCCAAAAGGAGTGCAGTTGCCAAGTGGTTGACGCTGTGCTCGGCAACAGGGGGTGTTTCAGTCAGAAGAAGAAGTGTTAGCGATTAGAATGAATGTTGTATCTAAGCCCCAAGCCCCAGGAGAAGTTTAGAACGGTTCAATTCAAGTTCATCTACTTCCCCCAAATCTCTCTAACGAAGTAATGCGCATTGGAATTACAGCCATTTATTGGCCAGTTCCTCTGGGAGGTCCAATGTGTCAGTCTCGTGTCCTCGACGTATTCAGTCTTTTGTCATCTTCTCTTTCATACGATCTCTCTTCTCTCTCTGTCCACACTTTATCTTAGGGTTTCTGGCTGGGTCCCCGGCTCCATCCATCTACTAGATTAAGAGTGCCGCGGGGGAGTAGAAAACGAGGGGCAAAAAAACACCTCAGTCTGCCAGTTCCACCCAGTTTCACCTAGAAGAGTTCAACGCTGTGTTTGAACTAAATGGAAAAACAGTTGTTACTTTGAAATTGTCCCCTTGTCTCCGTTGTCATAATTAATGTAACGGTTCCGCCTGTGGGTGCCCAATCGTTCTTTTTGGTACAGTTCTTCAGTTTCTTCTGAAGCGTTGTTGTGAGGGGTAGTGGAAATCCACTGACTATGACTGTTGGAAGAGGAGTCATGATTACTCTTGGGCTAACCTAAACCGGCTATAGAAATCTTTGGGCTAACCTTAACCTGCTATAGAAACCATGGGCTAACCATACCCTGCTATAGAAACCCTTGGGCTAACCTTAACCTACTATAGAAACCCGTGGGCTAACCTTAACCTGCTATAGAAACCCTTGGGCTAACCATACCCTGCTATAGAAACCCTTGGGCTAACCTTAACCTGCTATAGAAACCTTTGGGCTAATCATATCCTGCTATAGAAACCCTTGGGCTAATCATATCCTGCTATAGAAACTCTTGGGCTAACCTTAACCTACTATAGAAACCCTTGGGCTAATCATATCCTGCTATAGAAACTCTTGGGCTAACCTTAACCTACTATAGAAACCCTTGGGCTAATCATACCCTGCTATAGAAACTCTTGGGCTAACCTTAACCTGCTATAGAAACCTTTGGGCTAATCATATCCTGCTATAGAAACCTTTGGGCTAATCATATCCTGCTATAGAAACCCTTGGGCTAATCATATCCTGCTATAGAAACCCTTGGGCTAATCATATCCTGCTAAAGAAACCCTTGGGCTTCAAGCTTCATGTGATATATTTTGGAATTTCAGGAAATTACCTTTCAAATAAATAACATATTCTTAGAGAGATTTTATATATTTTTCTTAAATTGTTTTAAAATATTATTAAGATGGTGGGGCTTTTAAATGATTTGTCGGGGCCGACATCACCTATCCCTGTGGCCCGAAACCCGTTTTTGATTAAAAAAAACCCCCAGAGTTCCAATCTTCAATAATAAGCTGACCTTGAAGAAGACAGGTTTTGTTACTGAGAACATCATTAGTGTGAAGAGCCTCTCGTTCTTTGTTCAGATTACTGGTTTAGTGAGAGAAATATATGTCTTTTAGAGATAACCTCAAGACCTCAGAAGGATCTGGAGAGATTCTGTATGTAGGAATGGTCTCAGATTTGATGTGTTCTCCAACCTTATTTGAGCAGTACAGAAGAGCTGTTACCCTGGATATGGGAGATTGCTCAATGTTTTACCTGAATGGTTGCCAATAATTGTGGCACAAATATACTGTATTTAAAAAAAAAATAATAATAAAATACAGTATAAATTACAATACTGTATTTTATTTTTATCGTTTAACTCTAGTTAGATGTTACATTTTCACTCAAAGATCAAGAGGATTAACCATGTATGTAAAAAAAAATCCTAGCCCGTTTTGCTTTAGCATTTGTGACGGTGTTAGTAGAGGTCACTTTAGCTCACAGCAATGTGTTCTTGATATTGCTCGCCATGTCCCGCGCGTGACCATAATTTGTCTTTGACATGTGGATTAGTTGAACAGTGGTGTTCTGTTAGGGAAGTTGACAAAATGACAGAAGCTAGTGATATATCATCAATATACCATGGTAGAGTAATGCTCAGTGCTTACGAACCGCTTTTATCTATTGTCAATTGGTCATATAGGTTATGCCTCAACTAAGTCCAGGACCAGCATTGGAGGGTGTACTTTACAGTCATATTGAGGTTTAAACTCATTTCAACCATAATGGACAGGTAAATCACTTCAGTCAATACCGTCATGCTTCAGTGAATTACCCTGGTTGTGATGCTCTGTCGAAAACGTTCTGGCTTCGGACTAGGTGTGCCCTTGGTCCAACTGTATAGTGTGTAGTCTAGTCACATGGTTGTAGATGCCCGCGTATGGTATTGTATTGATAATGGGTTGGTGGTGGCGGAAGACTTTTCCCTAGAATTCAGCTCTGCGGGCTATAATTGTCGTTGTGTTGTCCCATTTACCCGTGATCCCGTTACGCACGCGATACACGGAAACATGAGTCACACAGCGCGTCAGTAAGCTGTTAGTCAAATATGTTTCTTCACCTCTGGAGTCTATCTAAGTAGATACGGACACGGGTTGTCTTTATATCCGCACGTCTCTGTTTGGCTCTCTTTGTTCGTGTTTAGCTGGCTGAGTGGCTTGGCACATAATGAGCTGTGAATTCTCCTCCTCCTCATTTATGAATATATGACCATATTCGCTCCATCCTTCCATTCACCGCCCGTTCCCCTCCAGCTGAAGGAGAGGATTACAGAAAGTGCCGAGTGAAAAAGCACAAACCTGGAACGTGCACTTCCTTTGGGTGTAATACTCTGGCAGCCGTGAGCCTGGTTGTTGATGTTCTCAGTGTAGAGAGGAAATTGTATTTGAGGCGTTTAGGGGAGCACAACTTGTGCACACACATGTGAGAACAACCTCAGTACACACTGTACCTCAGGTCACACACATATGTGAGAACAACCTCAGTACACACTGTACCTCAGGTCACACACATGTGAGAACAACGTCAGTACACACTGTACCTCAGGTCACACACACATGTGAGAACAACCTCAGTACACACTGTACCTCAGGTCACACACATGTGAGAACAACGTCAGTACACACTGTACCTCAGGTCACACACATGTGAGAACAACGTCAGTACACACTGTACCTCAGGTCACACACATGTGAGAACAACCTCAGTACACACTGTACCTCAGGTCACACACATGTGAGAACAACCTCCGTACACACTGTACCTCAGGTCACACACATGTGAGAACAACCTCCGTACACACTGTACCTCAGGTCACACACATGTGAGAACAACCTCAGTACACACTGTACCTCAGGTCACACACATGTGAGAACAACCTCCGTACACACTGTACCTCAGGTCACACATATGTGAGAACAACGTCAGTACACACTGTACCTCAGGTCACACACATGTGAGAACAACCTCCGTACACACTGTACCTCAGGTCACACACATGTGAGAACAACCTCAGTACACACTGTACCTCAGGTCACACACATATGTGAGAACAACCTCAGTACACACTGTACCTCAGGTCACACACATATGTGAGAACAACCTCAGTACACACTGTACCTCAGGTCACACACATGTGAGAACAACGTCAGTACACACTGTACCTCAGGTCACACACATGTGAGAACAACGTCAGTACACACTGTACCTCAGGTCACACACATGTGACAACAACCTCAGTACACACTGTACCTCAGGTCACACACATGTGACAACAAACTCAGTACACACTGTACCTCAGGTCACACACATGTGAGAACAACGTCAGTACACACTGTACCTCAGGTCACACACATGTGACAACAACCTCAGTACACACTGTACCTCAGGTCACACACATGTGACAACAAACTCAGTACACACTGTACCTCAGGTCACACACATGTGAGAACAACGTCAGTACACACTGTACCTCAGGTCACACACATGTGAGAACAACCTCAGTACACACTGTACCTCAGGTCACACACATGTGAGAACAACCTCAGTACACACTGTACCTCAGGTCACACACATGTGAGAACAACGTCAGTACACACTGTACCTCAGGTCACACACATGTGAGAACAACCTCAGTACACACTGTACCTCAGGTCACACACATGTGACAACAAACTCAGTACACACTGTACCTCAGGTCACACACGTGAGAACAACGTCAGTACACACTGTACCTCAGGTCACACACATGTGAGAACAACGTCAGTACACACTGTACCTCAGGTCACACACATGTGAGAACAACGTCAGTACACACTGTACCTCAGGTCACACACATGTGAGAACAACCTCAGTACACACTGTACCTCAGGTCACACACATGTGAGAACAACCTCAGTACACACTGTACCTCAGGTCACACACATGTGACAACAAACTCAGTACACACTGTACCTCAGGTCACACACGTGAGAACAACGTCAGTACACACTGTACCTCAGGTCACACACATGTGAGAACAACGTCAGTACACACTGTACCTCAGGTCACACACATGTGAGAACAACGTCAGTACACACTGTACCTCAGGTCACACACATGTGAGAACAACGTCAGTACACACTTTACCTCAGGTCACACACATGTGAGAACAACGACAGTACACACTGTACCTCAGGTCACACATGTGAGAACAACCTCAGTACACACTGTACCTCAGGTCACACACATGTGTGAGAACAACCTCAGTACACACTGTACCTCAGGTCACACATGTGTGAGAACAACCTCAGTACACACTGTACCTCAGGTCACACACGTGTGACAACAACCTCAGTACACACTGTACCTCAGGTCACACACATGTGAGAACAACGTCAGTACACACTGTACCTCAGGTCACACACATGTGACAACAACCTCAGTACACACTGTACCTCAGGTCACATATGTGAGAACAACCTCCGTACACACTGTACCTCAGGTCACATATGTGAGAACAACCTGATTTGTAGCACATATGTTTTAGAGCCTCAGAGCCGTCCGTTGTGAGAGCTTGACTTTTGCGGAAACTGTCAGCTGTCAGAACAAATTATTTGTGTGTGTAATCAAACTTGGCAAATAAACCTGATTCTGATTTGCAGCATGGCGAACATTTTTGGGATGTTGTTTTAATGCAAATCTTGGATAAGCAATTATGTTTCCAGCAAAGCGCATTATAATAGTGGAATTAACAAACAACAGGCGTGTCCTGCACGAATTACAGACGTCTCCTGGTTAATGTTTGTGGATAACATCTCTAGCCACCATGACCGCCATATTCCATTGGCTATTCAAGAAGCCCGTCTTATGCATTTGGTTTAATTCGGGAATCCTTTAAACTCAATAGAGGCACATTAGCTGGTTGTGGCTAACCATCTTTCCATAAATCTAATGTTTCTACAGGCCCCAATCTGAACCCTATTCTAACCTCATTTCAGCCAAAACATCAAAGGACGACACCTCAACAAGCTTAGATGTGATTTAGTGGGTTTAATGTCTACTCACCCTGCAGCCCTCCTGGTACTGTATGTGGGTATGATATGTGTTCATACAGAAGCATAATCTAGCAGTAATTATCTCGGTGTGTTAATCCAGAGAAAAATATGAGAAGGTGGGACTATAGGATCATAGACCAGTAACCTACTGTGGTAAGTTATGGACTGATATTTAAATGGGCTACGTGTAGATGTGGCCAGTTACTGTGGTAAGTTATGGACTGATATTTAAATGGGCTACGTGTGGATGTGGCCAGTTACTGTGGTAAGTTATGGACTGATATTTAAATGGGCTACGTGTAGATGTGGCCAGTTACTGTGGTAAGTTATGGACTGATATTTAAATGGGCTACGTGTAGATGTGTCCAGTTACTGTGGTGCGTTATGGACTGATATTTAAATGGGCTACGTGTGGATGTGGCCAGTTACTGTGGTAAGTTATGGACTGATATTTAAATGGGCTACATGTAGATGTGTCCAGTTACTGTGGTAAGTTATGGACTGATATTTAAATGGGCTACGTGTAGATGTGTCCAGTTACTGTGGTAAGTTATGGACTGATATTTAAATGGGCTACGTGTAGATGTGGCCAGTTACTGTGGTAAGTTATGGACTGATATTTAAATGGGCTACGTGTGGATGTGGCCAGTTACTGTGGTAAGTTATGGACTGATATTTAAATGGGCTACGTGTGGATGTGGCCAGTTACAGTGGTAAGTTATGGACTGATATTTAAATGGGCTACATGTAGATGTGGCCAGTTACTGTGGTAAGTTATGGACTGATATTTAAATGGGCTACGTGTGGATGTGGCCAGTTACTGTGGTAAGTTATGGACTGATATTTAAATGGGCTACGTGTGGATGTGGCCAGTTACTGTGGTAAGTTATGGACTGATATTTAAATGGGCTACGTGTAGATGTGGCCAGTTACTGTGGTAAGTTATGGACTGATATTTAAATGGGCTACGTGTGGATGTGGCCAGTTACTGTGGTAAGTTATGGACTGATATTTAAATGGGCTACGTGTAGATGTGGCCAGTTACTGTGGTAAGTTATGGACTGATATTTAAATGGGCTACGTGTAGATGTGGCCAGTTACTGTGGTAAGTTATGGACTGATATTTAAATGGGCTACGTGTAGATGTGTCCAGTTACTGTGGTAAGTTATGGACTGATATTTAAATGGGCTACATGTAGATGTGTCCAGTAACTGTGGTCAGTTATAAATGGTAACATTTTATTAATTATGATTAATTGCCAATAAGTACAGACTATTATGCAATTAAATGAATTATCTTAATTGTTTGACAGCCCTTGTTATTTGTCATAACTCCATGAAATTGAATAAGCATCTGTATGGGTTTTATGCCTGAGGTGTTTTGACAGTTCAGTGTTTGTACAACACACTTCTATTCTTTTTAGTTCACTGCGTTTAGCCTATGTAATTGCCGATGTGTTTGTTGTTACGTCAAACTGCAGTTCTTAAAACACAGGTTACTGTGTTGACACCAGCACATATTCCTCCTCTGCTGTTTTCATCGTCCGCTGTATTGATGAATAGTTAAACAACCAAACCCCTTAATCACAAACAGACCTGGCAGTGTGCATTAAAGACACTTTAAAGTTCTGCTGTAATATTACTTTCAGTAGTTTTTATAGAGTTTGATCAGTCAGAGCCTCTGGATAATATAAGCTGGCTCCCTTTGTCAAGTCACACACATTCACCGAATCTCTCTAATTTCCAATCCACACTGTCAACTCAGTGTCCACACGGTTTGTAAAGATTTGGAAAAGCAAGAGAACAGTGAGGAGATTGCAGGGAGAGATGTACAAGATTAAAGTAATCACCTTCTGAACAGATGGAAAACAACAAAGACTGAGATTTAAACAAGAGACAAGATATGGGCCTTTGTGGGCTGTGTTCTCTTTCAGAACAGATACTAAGCCTGCTTGCTGTCTATTATTTGTGCTTTCAGATATAAATCTGACCCTGGATTATCACACCATACAGTATTTGTGTTTTCTTTTGATGACAATCTACCACTGGCAATATTACTTTTTAAAGTAAAATCGATGTTTACTATGATTTGATTTTTTTCAGAGATTTAAGGTATTTTATTTACCTGTTTCAGTGCTCGCTATTCTTAAAAAAATATTTTCCAAGTTTCCGTCGCCGATAACCGAAGCTCATCACGACGGCATTAAACGTCTAAAGCCCCTAATTTTTCTCTCACCTTCTCTTCACTCTCTCAGTCCATATCCGGTCATTTCTCTGACCCGTCGACGCAGTCTGAAAACTGACAAACTTTTTAGCACGACGAGCCGTGGTAGCCGAGCAGGCCAGCAAGCTCGTTCCAGGAAGTGCCGTTGCGACACAATGGCATCAGCCGGATACTTTGGCGCAAAGCTGCAGTAATCCGCTAGTGTGTCCAATTAGATGCAACAATGAGAGGCTCTCAAGGCTTCCCGGTACTATCTAGGACAGATCGGCCCTTCTCCCGCCTTACCCTGGCTTTCACTGTTTAGAGAATTGCTTTTGCTAGCTTGCTTTCAATACACACCATTTTAATATCCACATCTATGCCGATCCTAAGGTTTCTATGTGCTACTGGCTGTGTTTCCCTTTTCTGTCTATTCATTTGTTTCCATTACACCTTATCCCTTTCTTTTCAACCCCCATTGGTGTTCTGACTTGGAGCACCATAGTATAATGAATAAAAGCAAATCACTTTTTTTGCTGCGGGTGTTGTTCGTGTATTACTTTTATTTTGACGAACGAGCTCAAACGCGCCGCTCTGTTCAGGAAGTACAATGGCGATGCATCTCGAGGAGACGTTCCGAAAAAACGAAGCCACAAAACAGATCCGCGATGTGCTTGTCCCCGTAATGGTTAACTCATTTCAGCGGTGATTGAGTGAACTTGGTTTGTAAGCAAAAACTGGTCATGTGTGTTTCATGGCTGTTGGTTGTGCCGCTGAAACTGTCCTAGAGACTTCTGATTTCCCAACATTCTGTTCGTTCTTCCCCTGCGGTGTTGCCTTGCTTGTCACATATGGTCTTTTTCTACTTCAGCTGAGGACACCATGGTAAAATTTGCATAGAAAGAGCACAGAGAGAGAATGAGAGAAAGAGACGCTAACCTGAGTGTTATGGGAAAGCCACTCCAGGCATTTGCCCAGAAATAGGTAATTCTAACATGGGTGTGTGGCAAAATGTGTCAATCCGATACATAAAACAAGCCATCGAAAACCGTAAATCCCTGTAATCTTTAAATTATTCGGTGGATCTATTTGCCTGGTAAATGTTTCACCAAACAGACTACGACCTCAATCTGTAGCCGTGTTTTTCTTGCAGTTAACACATCAACGGTGTCACATGTCACTGTAAATGTCAGCGCTGGATACAGGAACACAACACACAATGTGTCTCACGCTGATGTGTCAGAGTGCCCACGATGACCCCTGTCCGCCATCGAATGCAGGTGTCCAGACATTCATGTGGACGTCAATGAGACACGAGACACCCACCTAAACATTGTTGTAGACCAGGTACACCACTTCCTGACAATAAAATTCCCTGATAGCAGTAGCCTCTATCAGCAGGATAATGCATCCTGCCACCCTACAAACATTGTTCAGGGACTGGTTTTAACAACCTAATAAAGAGTTCAAGGCATTGCCCTGGTCTCCAAATGCCCTCATCTCAATCCAATTGAGCACATGTGGAATGCGATTAACCAACATGTCCGATCCACGGCGACTCCACCTGGCAACTTACTGGACTTAAAGGATCTGCTGCAAATGCCTTGGTGCCAGATACCACAGGGCACATTCAGGGATCTACTGCTAATGCCTTGGTGCCAGATACCATAGGACACATTCAGGGATCTACTGCTAATGCCTTGGTGCCAGATACCACAGGACACATTCAGGGATCTACTGCTAATGCCTTGGTGCCAGATACCACAGGGCACATTCAGGGATCTACTGCTAATGCCTTGGTGCCAGATACCACAGGACACATTCAGGGATCTTGTAGAGTCCATGCTTCGAGCGGTTGGCGCAGTTTTAGCGGTAGGCTGAGGGCCCACAGCAATATACCCAGGTGGTCATAATGTTTCCAAGTGCTGTATACAAAACATTCTAATGGAGCCACACATCTAAAAGCCATCACGGTAGTCATTATCCCTCATTAGCTATTATTATTGTATTTGAAATAGGCAAGTACCGGATAGAAGTCATTAGATGGTCGTTCACAAACTGCTCACACACTTGACTCAGACGTCCACTGAAAACCGTCCTAAGAAATTCGCCAGCGTTGCGCGGAGGGACGAGTACTCATTAGCCTCCTCTGTAATCACCCTCAAGCAGCGTTGCACAAAGGCCTCATTATTACACGGCTGAAGGCACCGAGAACCGGGGAAGGCGACCGATTACGATGCACACGTTCAATCGTTCGGATCGTTTCATCCACACGAGCCTGGGGCTTTACCAGGTGACCGTGTTACATTCACACGGCAACCTTTGTCATGACGTATTCCAGTCAGATCGCAGAGCGGAGCGAAGGTTTTGCTTGTAACTTTTTTTTCTTCCTCATATATGATTTTGGGTTAAGGCTATTCCAGTCCTATAAATATGGATATTACATTGCATCACATATGCAAGCAAAATCCAAACTTTCCCAAATGGACAAATACAAACATGTGCGTTTAAGGTATGTGTCGTGGCCTGGGTGCATCTAAGAACGTTGGTCTCCCATGGCTGCCTCAGATGGGCGAGAAGAGGTTTGGGGCCCGGCTGGAGAATCGTTATCCGGAAGAACCTCCTAAGCCGCCGTTTGTGTTGACTGCAGATTACTACGCCTAGGAAACGGTAATGGAGAGACATCAGCCCTAGCCAGGATAGCCTTGGGAAGAACCAGCCAGCCAGGTTATTTTAGTTCCTGTTTTCTTTACTGTCGGTAAAATAAAGCCTTGGGGCACCACCATCTCCCACTACTGCCTCTGTGTTCTGTGTCCTCCCACGGCTCTACAGTGTCAACAGTAACCATTGGCAGAAGTGTGCCCTTAAAAACGAAATTCCTTCGACAAACGATCTACATACAACTGGTTTTCCCACCAGATTTAACCAAAGAGTTGACTCAAGGAAAGTGAAATTAAAGAAATGAAATGTCTCCAGGAAATGATTGGTCAGGAGGGAAGAAATTCTCAGCTTTGAAAAAGAGAATATCTGGACAATTTACTGATGCCTGCCAGACAACACTTGGGTAATGGCCAAGATTCCTGGACGAATCTGCTCTGATGAGTCAAATGTGGACTTGATTTGCTACCATGCCAGGCATCATGTTTGGACAAATGGAAACACTGCCTTTGAACAGAACTCCATACCAACCGTGAAGCGTAGAGGCCTTGGTGTCATGGTCTTGGGACTGCTAAGGATCTGGCCAACTTACAATCGTTGAGTTCACCATAAATTCCATATTGTGGAAGAACATTCTTGAGTAGAACTTGATTCCATATGTCATAAAGCTGAACCACAACACAAATGCCAAGCTACAGGTTGAATGGACCTTTGTTTTGGGGAACTTAATGTCCAAATCAAGAAGCATTTGTTTAAAATGTGTTGTAATCGGGGGTCCTAGAATTTAAGGCTTTTGTGCTTTTCAGGTTTTAATTTCCGGCTTGTTGATGTGTTCTGAGGTAGTTCTCTGAACCAGTGGCAGATTACCATGCTTGATCAGCTGCTGTAACCACCAAGTAAAGCTCAGTCTCCTTAGCAGACATGTGTCCTCATCAAGTCTAGTTAAACATCAAAGTGCTTCTCAATCAACCATCCTAGCCTGAGGCTAGGCTAAGGTCCTGTACCATCAGCCCTACAGCAGCCTATTAAAACTTAGCTTGAACGCAAAGCACGTCACATCAAGACAGCTCCCAGCTGTAGGCCCGGCTAGAGGCCCGGCTAGCGGCCCAAACCCAGATGGTGAGAACATTACCGTCATTCCGCATAATGATATTCCTTTACAATCAGACAGCCAATCACAGGGAATTGATGGGCTGTGTCGCAGGATGGTCATATTCCTCTATTGTCTGGCGGCGGTTGTTAATCAGTGCCTGGGTTTGTCACCCTAAGCTGGTAATCATAGACTGGCAGCAGCTCCATTAGAGCTCCGCAATCTGATCCAGGACCTGTGTGTGTGTGCGGCCAGGCATCCTTACACCACGCCACCGTCAGACAGATCGCATGTCCGCCAGTCTTTCCCTCGGTGCATGCTCAATGAATGTCGTCAGGTCAAAGGAACGTCAGAGAAATGTAGCGATGGCGAATGAGGGCGTGAGGTGATTCGATTCTTCGTTAATTTTTAAGGGTGGTCGGCAGGCATTTCAATTGAATTCAATATCTCTGTTAGACAATCGATGTATGTTCGTGCGCCAGCGATTCGATTTAAACGACATTACTCTAGTCTCTCGAGACCTAATGTTACGTTATAGGACGCACGAGTTTCGCCAGCAGTATTGATAAGCTCGGACCTTATTGATGTGGAGATTTGGAACAAGGTCCTTAACAGAACCGGTGCTAGGTCCCCATCCCTACAGATACTGCTCTTACAGCTGTGTAGCTTGGAATCGTTCTTTTTTTTCTGTGCACTGGAGGGTGCAGCGTGCCTTTGTGCTCAGCTTTCACTGGCCTGTCTGTCCGTCCTCATGCCTGTCCGTATGTGTATGATCGTGTGTTTAGATGTAAGATAATGTGGCTCTTTGGTTGTTGTTGTCGGTATACATTATCGATATGCCGTTGTCCGGACAAAGGGGCTTCGGCGATGGAAAAAGACCTGAAATCCGATGATCTGTACGGACAACGGAAGGTCAGTCGGCAGCATTGGCTTCACAGATTAACTCTAAATTAAATTAGATGACTGAGTTTGCTCGTAATATTTGTTCCTGCCTGAGCAGTGGGGCTCACCTCCTTGTCTCAAAAATAGTCCTGTCTCGAGACGTTCGTTAATGAGCCAAGTGATAGTGTTGTCTTTTAATTACAGACGTGTCAGGAAGGTGTACGAGGATCAAAGCTGCCAGACAGATGTGTATTTAGGTATGATTGGATAACTGCCAGTCTGGTGTTCTACCCAAACACATGCAACTCCTACGTTCTTACACTTTAAACACACATTCGCTCACATCAGCACATACATACACATTCACGGGTACCTGTCAAATGTTTGGACACACAAATACAGCAAAGTCACTCACATGGAAAGATATAGTCACTATGTGCCTGTATGCAGTGTGCTCAATAGCCTGGGAAAGAGATTTGTGTTTGAGCGAACACTTGTGTGTGTGTGTGTGTGTGTGTGTGTGAGTTTTTGTACTTACCTCATTACTGGATCCGGTCAGCGAGAGCTATCTGAGCTCTCCCAACCTCCCAAACACACACACACACACACACACACCTTCGGTCCAAAGCCAAGTCCTTCAGGAAGGCCCTATCCTCATAACCGCAAACCACACTCTCAAGGACCTTGGCCCTTAACATAGATGAAGAACCTCTGCCAAATAGATTATCTGAACATGAGATTGAAGTTCAGACAGAGATGTTTGATTTATGAAACAATAATGAATTGTTAAATGAATGTGAAATGTTTTAATCCAGAGTTTCATAAAAAGTGGATAGAGCTCAATAAGACACAGTTCACATAGGATCTACCATCAAACTCAGAATTATTTATACTGTAGGGAAGAATGGTTTTCTCTCTACTCTGCTTGGGTCAAACTCGTATGCCCTTGGCTGTATCAAAATCCCACATTTTACAGCGGTTTTCAGCTTCCCAGAAATCTTCTTGAAATTCACCTCGTTCAACCATGAACTTTCTCCTCTCCTTCTTTTCTTTACTTCTTTTGTCCTTGAACTCAGGAGGTGACTTTCCGACTGTGCCATGCAGTTACACTTGTGCCAACACGCATGTGGGTAGGTGGACAGGGGTCAGAATTTTTTAAAGTTCTGTATATTTGTTGAAATATTGAGTTCTATATATTATTAGGGTCATAGAATTTGTATATTATTCTAAGCTAATGCAATTGTGCATAAATGTAGTAAACCAACAAACAAAATGTCTGTTCTCATGTGGCAGTACTTTTTTTAAAGCTAAAAGGTTTTAATGACCACATAAAAACGTATTTGTTTTTATTTACCATTGAGATAATGTTGTAAAGAAGAGCGGGAGACAGAAAGGTAGAGGCGATGGGTACGCAGGCAGTGTGAAACCATACAACTGGAGACAATATGAGGTCAAAAGTCAGTAGACCTTCAACTAAAACTCTCCTATTGACTTTTTTTCTGCCCATCATCTTTTTCTAATGAATGCCCCGTTTTAAATTGGTGTCAAACCCTCCACTGAGAGGTTTATATATCTTTGGCCACCGCACCAGTCAGTAGAAAAAATGTCCCTGTAAAACTTGATCTTGGCTATTTGGCTTCTACAATTAAGGTCAACAGTATCATAAACCATTTACAAATGATATCTTTTAAGACAAGAAATTGAGTCCTAAAATAGAAACGGCATCCTTCGACTTCCACAGAAGTAACGATAGGCCTCCATGGCCAGTTTGCCGGATCTGGTTGAGGAGTTTCCATTGTCCAATAGCCTGCTCTAGAAGATTCTATCAAGTCGTTTTACCAGGACAGACTGTCAGGGACTCCTGTCAAACATGTCCTAACTGTTCACCAGAGTCACTCGAAGCAGGGAAATTGAAGTATTTTCTCACCCACAGCTCTGGCAGTTATTTTAAGCAGTTTAATGGCAAGACATGTCCTCTCAATTTATTTAGACCCAGATTGCATACAAGGAATAACTATGTAAAGTGAGAATCTGCTGGCAGACAGAAAAAAACCCCATATTTTCTAACCCACCACCCTACACTGTGAGTGAACGTTTTAGCAGGCTTTTAGCACTGCATCATTGGAAATTCCGTGGGTGTAACTTTTGTTGATAATTTCTATACCACTGTCAGAAGCGAAGTCTTTTTATATGGAAGACGAGATACACCCAAATTACTTGGCAGTGTGGATTGTATCTCAAAGCACCTCTGAAAAAAGTATTTATACCATAGACATATTTCAATATAGCTACATATTTTAAGCCAAGTTTTAATAAGGTTTGAGCCAAGTTTTTAATAAGGTTTATTCTTGGATCCAACTACGTTGGATCTGAAATATAGTTGTCTGAGGAAATACCGGACTCAGACATTATACAGAGGAGACATAGAGAGGGTAAATTGGACAAAGATGTAATCAAAAGATGAACATTTAAATTTTGAAGGTTTAGTTGAAAAAGTCTAATTGCCCATTTGCCCATATATTACACATCGCACACACAAACACCCCTCACTCATCACCTGCTGCTACAACTGTTAATAATCGATCTACCTGCGACTATGTTCTTTCTTTACTCAATTCATTTACTTCTGTCTAAATTCTATCTAAAATTTTCGAATGAAATAACAAGGCATGTCCCTGCTAATCCTATTTTGAACAAATCATGTGACATAACATTGAATGGGTTTTGGACAATCTGCTTCTGAATCCCACCGAGCTTCAGTTCCATACGTACTGGTATCTCTCTGACTGTATATTGTTCCAGTTAAGCTCCCTGTTTATTTTACATGCAAATTACTCGCACCCAGTTCATGCCAGCGTGGTGTTCTCATGTCTTTAGAGACAATTTTTCATTGTCCGAATGCTTACGATATTCTGAAGACCTACACAATATTTAGTCTTGAGAACCTACATACTACATCGTGTCATCTGTCTCCTCCGTTTCACCGGGGCTTGACTGGAACGACGGCGTTGTCAGGTGGAAGGGGCAAGGCTATCAAAACATTTTCGCAGGTCTCCATCATCACCGTTTGGCTGGGGATCAGAGGGTGGGGGGGGGTCATTTTAAAGTAAATGTTCTCACTTAAATTGAGGCAGTAAATATGAATACAGTCTGAAGAGCTGATTTGGTGGTCTTGAATGGTACAGTTAACTTAGTCTCTGTGATTCTGCATGTCTCAGCCATTTATAACATGATGGGAGAAAACATGAAGATATATTTCTCCAAAATCTCAATATATTAGTAATTTGTCACAAACCAAATATGTTTTGTGCACATATGTATTGAAACTACCCCATCCATCTATTAAAAATCACTTTTAATCCTTGGGTACATTTAGTCGTTATAAAAGAATGACTTGTTGTAACGATTCCGCAGGTGATGACATTGATGTCGTACAATATATTTAACAAACCTGTAAGAAACATGTATGTTGTACAAACTCTGAGTTTGATCTCTATACTGCAGTCTGCAACTCACACCTAGGCCAGATAACCCCTCCTGTATTTTGTCTCTCTGTAGACGAGCACTGTGTTCCTGAAACCGATGCCAAATACAATTGGAATTCTGGAAACGGTGCGGAGGTGCAATGTGACTTTGGAGAACTTGATTGCCAGACAAGCAGCTGCATTCTGGGTAGTTTTCAGTTGTTTTAATGCACAGGGAGCACTACCCACCGTTTGGGGCAGTTGTAAAAAATATACGACACGTACCTGGATAAGTTCCTACACTTCTTACTTTGTGAGGTACGGCTGTATTCATAGGAGCGTTTGACTAATTTCATGTGATTGCTCAGCAGCTCTCCGACTAATTTGGGAGCAAAGTACACACGTCAAAGTTAATACGAAGTGGCGTGGCCGTACACTCATAATTCAAAGAGCTTGGGTGCTTCTGCCATTGGCATAGAACTTAAGTGTTTGGCTGAATAGCTGAATCATGTGTCTCTGACTCTCTGCGTTAACAACTCATTTGGATCTTGGGCGAGCCGACCTGATTGGTCAGGATTACTGGATCCTAATTTGGCTCTCTGTTTTTGATATAAATTACTGCATCATTATTGGCCTACCTGTGTAAATGTATCAATATAAAAGCCTCAATAACATATGAAATAGTTCCAGAGGAATAGTTTTGCCCACTAATAATATACATATAATAGACTTGCCCACTAATAATATACATATAATAGATTTGCCCACTAATAATATACATTTAATAGATTTGCCCACTAATAATATACATATAATAGATTTGCCCACTAATAATATACATATAATAGATTTGCCCACTAATAATATACATATAATAGATTTGCCCACTAATAATATACATATAATAGATTTGCCCACTAATAATATACATATAATAGACTTGCCCACTAATAATATACATATAATAGATTTGCCCACTAATAATATACATATAATAGATTTGCCCACTAATAATATACATATAATAGACTTGCCCACTAATAATATACATATAATAGACTTGCCCACTAATAATATACATATAATAGATTTGCCCACTAATAATATACATATAATAGACTTGCCCACTAATAATATACATATAATAGACTTGCCCACTAATAATATACATATAATAGACTTGCCCACTAATAATATACATATAATAGACTTGCCCACTAATAATATACATATAATAGATTTGCCCACTAATAATATACATATAATAGACTTGCCCACTAATAATATACATATAATAGACTTGCCCACTAATAATATACATATAATAGAGTTTATGCAGTTTCTATCCCATGAAACACATTTGAAACAGTGTTGCCCAATATAGTTACAATTTTGGGAAGCCCTATCAAACACATTTTCTGTTTACTTGTAGATATATGTTGGCAACATTTTTTGCTATAACATGAAATGTTATAATAATTACATTAAGTTGTGTTGTTTTTTATAGTTCCTCATGCAATTGTATTTATCTTGTAATTTTCTTCCGGCACCCTGGTTCCAGAATACAATGTTAATTGAATTTATGAAGTACTGGTTAGAAAAATCGCTTGCCATTTCTTTAGACTGATCATTTAGATGATTTAGACTTTAAGCGGCTTCAGTGCATCGGAGAAACAAAGATGTGTTGTTCATTTGTCCCTGTGTTCCTCCAGCTATGTTGATATTGGGATGATGTTGGTGTGTTAACATGTTTAAGGTGTCATCAGCTGCATTTGCTACGTTCTTCAAGCAGTGGTGACAAAGTAAATGTTTATTAATAACTCTGTGTCCATCATCATATTACTTAAATGCCATAATGTATTTATTTATTTAGAGCCATACTTGCCAATGCAGATCTAGCTGTTATAGCTTGAGGTACACTCAAAACAGTCGTTGTGAATTATTGTTATTTTAATTCATGCCACAAGGTGTTAAAATCAGTAGCTTTTTTGTTTTTTTTCCAACATTGGATAGCTGCCAAATTATCTCGATTTTTATAATATGCATTAATTTGGGTTGACGTGCAAAAACTGTGAAGATAATTTTGGGTATCGTTATTACTTTGGGGTTCTGGTGTCACTGCACAAAACCTCATGTCCAAACTGATCATGTCAAATCCATAGATCCTATTGTTTACAGTCATTTACTTCATTTACACAGATGTACATTTTTCAAAAAGATGGATTCATGCCAGGGCTACCAGCAGATTTCCTTACCCCCAGCCAGTAGGGATTTGACAGCTTGTTTTAAAACATTATTCACTATCCTATTCACTATCCGAAGGCTACATTACTTTAATGGCCTTGTGTTTCCATACTTTTTGCTGAATTTCACTGAAGGCATTTTCAAGCTCAGTAGTAGATAAAATGGTTGTGTCCTTTTTTTATTTATTTTTATTAACCTTTATGCATCCAGTTAGGCCGATTGAGAACACATTGTCATCTGCAACGGCGACCTGGCCTCATGCATTTACAACATAAATACACAAATTATAAGACTGCTAACACAGCAGTGGGATTCTACAATGAGAATCGCCCTTAACACCTGTACCCCTTACAGATCCTATATGGCCTGGCTGGTCCACCTTTCTCGCTACGTCAGGACAGAGTCCAACTCACGACAAGACACAAGACACCCGAACGTACGCAGTCCCACATACATACGCGAGGCATACACACAGTGCCTGACGATTTATACCCATTCATGACAGAAAATCAACAGACAAACTTGACCCGTAGTATTTGGATGTAATGGCGGTGTTTAGCAATTGGAAAGTGCTGTTTGAATACGAAGCTCGATGGGAAGGTTACGTATACATCATCAGACGCCACTCGAGCCGTGCCGAGCGTATCCCAACAGCTCATCAAGAACTAGATTAGCTGAATCCGTTACGTTCTGTAATTGCCGGGTTGGAATTAAAGCCTGCTGTGATCCATGATTCCCCCCTTGGGGGGGAGTTGCCCACCCAAGGCTTTACCTAATGCATAATTCACGATGTATCTCTGAAATCCAATAATCCCCGTCTTTTTTTTACACACACACACACGCCGGTTGGAGGACTCTGTTTTTTGTTTGCTTAATTCCATTCCATGGGGGTTTTTTTTCAGAAAGTGATGGGATTTTTGGGGACCCTCAAGCCGACGGAACATTTCTAAGATGTCATGTCTTGGTGAAAGATTAAACAGTGTGCTTTAGCGTTTGCTCTGAGGGCGGCTGGCTGGCTGGCTGGCTGGCACCAGTAGATGATACAAGTTACCCACCCAGGAGGATTAGTGTGTTTCTGCCTGGCATCTGTCTTGGCGCTCTAATGTCTAATAAACTCAACCAGACCAACCAAATGAAAGTATCAACACTGAATCTACTGCAGCGCGATGATATTTGTGAGCCGCTATATGCTGTTGCTGTCTGAATTGAACAGATTCATTTGTAGCCAGTTGGTTCATGACCCACATACGGTCTTGGGTGTTTTTAATGTTAATCACAACTACTTGGCAGTTTGGGCACACTTAAGTTTAATACGTGAATTAAACGAGGACACAAAATGTCTTACTTTGTACATTATGTGTTTCCGCTAGTTTGTTAATTGGGATGTCACAGAACCCCCGAAAAAGTAGATATAAACGATGTTTAAACCACACCTTGATGTAACTGTAGTGGTCAGCAACACACCGTGGTGTGTAACGTGTTTTCGAATGGTCAGAATCTGTGAGACGTACTGCGCAAATGATCTAAGCACTCGTCTACATTGACACTGATAAACGGAGAGTCTGAGATCGGTGGGATGACCTTGAGTCTATTAACAGTCTCGTCCTCGTTGTGTGGACACCTTTGTGTTCTCTAATATGAGTAGATAAATGTAGTCTAAAAAAAGCTCTCCAATTTCATGTTGCACTGCGCAGCTCAGTCACCCGGCGATGGCCGATGTGTTTGTGTCAAAACATTACTGAATCATCTTTCTTTGTACCTAGAATAGGCTATTGCTCTCTCATTATGCCTATTTAAAAGTTTGAATACCTTTTGGCATATTCTCTTTTGGGGAAAAGTAATTAGCTTTTTTGTGTTGCCGTTGCGTATTTCG
The DNA here is from genome assembly GCA_029465975.1 of Dallia pectoralis. Lineage (NCBI taxonomy): Eukaryota > Metazoa > Chordata > Actinopteri > Esociformes > Umbridae > Dallia > Dallia pectoralis. Next base: position 5,512,035 of record CM055756.1, read on the forward strand.
TTTTACATTTTAGTCATTTATCTTATCCAGAGCAGCTTCTATTCATTAAGTGCCTATAATGCGTTCCTTTTTGTTATGGAGACATGAGGGGTTGGATTGAGGAAAATGGAGGTGGGATGATTAGTTGCCATGGTAATCTTTAGCCAGGTTAACGTTCCAAATCCACGTGACAGCCGATGCACCCTATGGTTCCTTTACCACCATCCTTGTTAGATGGTGCTGAGGTCTTTTGTAACATCTGCTGTTGAAATGGGACTAAGCGGTTTTGAAAGAAATGTTCAGCGCCTCGTTGCCCGCTGTAAGATTAATAAATAATAAATTCGATCAGGTGGAACCAATCACCTTCCTAGAATAAGAATATTTAATTGGCCACCACCTGCGTGCATTTTCTGTGCTTTACATGGATAAAATGCTGCCGTTTCTATAAGTTCCTCCTGTTGGGTGGCGAAGTGAAAAGCAGTCGCTCAAGCATGTGCGTCAAGGAGCTGTCAAAAGAACTAAGCGACAATGTAGTGGAAAGACATTTAAAATTACTATGTACTGGAACGGTGTGACATTATTTCAAAGGCCTCGCACATATCTTCTCAAACGTGTTCGAAGTAATTATAAAAAAGTGTCTAGATCGGGTCGTCCCTCCAGACTGAAAATCCAAGCAAATAGGAAACAGATCAGAGGCTTTCAGAAGGCCAACGTCAACTTTGACAAGTCTTACCATAAATGCTTTTGCTCTGTCTACGTTCGCTTTCCCCAGCTCTCATATGTGGTAGTTTGGCAAGAAGAAAGACAACTTCATCTTGCAGCCATGTAGCAAAACGTTTTGCGTATGTGACATAAGTACATTGAACGTTAGGACATGAATGCAAAGCGTTACATAATGAGCAAATAAACATGACTGTGAATTATGGAAATAACTGCATCGTGCTATTGGGAAGTCGTTGTCTGAAACATGGGGCACAATTCAGGAAAGAGGAGACGATGAACGAAGGAAAGTACATGTTATTGTGGATCACCGGCTGCTCGCTGCATGAATGCTAAACTGGGAAGGAAGTTCACATTTTGGCACAACAAAGACGCTAAGCACACAGTCAAAGGTGCAATGGAGTGGCTTAGCAATAAAATATACACCCTTGGGCGGACCACTCTGAACCTAAATCCGATCAAAGCTGAGTGTCTTGACATTAATATCGGGCGACGTCAATGCTCCCAAAGGATCTTGACTGGGCTTGTACGGTTTTTGTTAAGATGCACGGTCAATTATAACCACATTATGGTATTCAATGTTTTTTTTTGCTTCCAAGTCACACGTATAACTTTGTTATCTATCATACATTCTCAGTAAAACTCCAATTCAACCTGCAGTCATCGAACGGTTTGTTATCGTAAGGTGCTACAGATGTTGCCATGATACGATTACACATTATATTTCCTCGCTCACCTCAATATTGTCATAAATCAATATATTGCGTTCAGAAATGGCTGGAATAAAGGTATTCTCCCCAGAAAATCAAAAGGACATCAGTTTGACTGGTTTAATAGACATTTAACTTATACCTGGTTTGCATATCCTCAACTACCCAGACATTGGCGAGTAATGAGATCTATAGAAACGAGACAAATCTTCAGTTATAAAATCCTACGTTTGTCTTTTTTGATCTTGTCAGAGACGTGTCTTTCTATTTAGTGTCTCTCATTCAAGCAACATGGAACCCATTTTATGTAAATTAGTTAAATTCATTGCTTTGACATCATCATCACATAAAACATATGGTTCGTACATTCAGGGTGCATGTGTTTCGAGCTGTGGAGACCGGTGATTTCAATTAAATGTATTAATTAACGGTTATTCGAGGTTAGATCGGGTGTGGGATTTGAATTAGATTGTGTTTGTCCACGATCACAGAGAGAAGGAAAAACTGCTTATATAAACTGCTTTCATTCTCCATTTTTCTGCTCTGTACTCTGGGCTTCATCTCTCTATCTCATCCTTTTTTCTGTTCTGCATACTGGACCTCACCTCTCTCTCTCATCCCTTTTTCTGCTCTGTACTCTGGGCTTCATCTCTCTCTCTCATCCCCTTTTCTGCTCTGTACTCTGGGCTTCATCCCTCTCATCCCTTTTTCTGCTCTGTACTCTGGGCTTCATCTCTCTATCTCATCCTTTGTTCTGCTCTGTACTCTGGGCTTCATCCCTCTCATCCCTTTTTCTGCTCTGTACTCTGGGCTTCATCTCTCTATCTCATCCTTTGTTCTGTTCTGTACTCTGGGCTTCATCCCTCTCATCCCTTTTTCTGCTCTGTACTCTGGGCTTCATCTCTCTATCTCATCCTT